>PVKA01001398.1:0-29997 GCA_004027165.1 Ctenomys sociabilis | reverse complement strand
CTCATCCTTACACATAGCAATAGGCTGCTTCAGGGTCTTCATCTGAGAAATAAGCACTGGGTGTCCACCTGGTTGGATGCCTGCTTAGAGAATTTGGAATGAAGTTTGTGGAGTATTGAAAACAGAGCATTTAACAGCTGTGACTTTGCTCCATCCCACTGTATGTCTTCAGACCAATAAATATCCCAGGAATAAATATCCCAGCAGTGAGACTGCAGATGGGAGAAGTGCTTCTGCTGTCATGGAGCTGACCTGTGTGGCCAGAAACAGACAAACAGCCCATGGCCCACTGAGTGCTGGAGGAGCAAGGAGGAGTGCAGCTCACAGTTTTCACAGAGAGGGACCAAGGAGTCTTCATTTTGCTCTCCTGCCAAAGAACACTCCTCAAGGGCAAGCTGGGAAAGCTGTCTCAGCACACAGAGTACAGTGCTCCTTGGTGTCAGTCCTTATTGAATGCATAAACAAAAACAGAATCAGAGCACGTCCCAAAAATAGGTGGTCAGAGTAAGGTGGGGGCATGCATAAAACTAAACCCGATGTCTTGGGGATGTGAGAGTTGACTTGTTGAAAATCTCTGTGTGAAATGTTTGCAGCAGTTGTGCCCAAACACAGCTGTATAAGCATTTTGTACAGCATTTCTCTAGCTTCCCTCCAGGGCCTATAGCAGGAGCTCCAGAGGACAGAGATGAATAGAAAAGAACATGTTTCAGCTTATCGCAGCAGCCTGCCATTAGGAAAGTGACTGCTGGATGATTCACACTTGGGAGATAGTTTCTAATCAGCATAATTATTGATATATTGATGACTTTAAGGTTTCCAAGTGTTTTTTAATTTCAGGCAGGGATTTGACTGCTTTGAGTCCATAGCTTCTCATCGACTCGTCTGTGCTTCATACTGGATTTGTGCTTGGAGTTTTTTCATTTGTTTGGCTTCGTAAGTTTTTCTCAATGCTTTTTAACATATTGCACAAGACTCACCAGTATTGGCTGACAGCATTGTGTATGATTTCTGCCCTCAGCTTGGCCACTGACTCAGGCTCTCTAATTGAGTGTCCTAAAGAAAGGGAAACAGAAAATCCTTGTTCTTTCAGTTCAGGGATGTATGAGTAACTGTTAAAGAACCAATCCTACACCTTTGAATCCAAAACTTCTCTCTCAGTTGTCTGTGTCACAGAAAGAGATCAAAGGACAAATGAACAGCTATTTCTGTTTTCTGCAAAGATTCACTGACAGAGCAGCATTCTGCAGGACACCAGCCTGCCGTGCTGGAATCATGGCCAGCTCTGCAGCTGGCTTAGCCACTGCACCTCTCTGTGCTGTTTCCCCCACGAACATGGAGATAGTGGCTCCTTCTTCAATGTGGAGCCTTTTTCTGCATAAATACAGAGTATGTTTTATCAACTTTAAAAATAGTTAACATAAACTTTCTCTTCCTTTAAGCTCTGTGCTATAAAAACCATGATTAGTTGAATAGGCATAAATTCAAGAAATCCGTTGCATAGTGGTGACTAGCTAATAATAATGTATTCTGAAAAATTTCTGAGTATGGCCTATAAGTGTTTTCAGCACAAATAAATAAATATGAGGTAATTCATGTTAATTAGCTCAATTTAATTACTCCATAGTATATACACATTTAGGAACAACATGTTACATGAAGTAAATATATGCAGTACTAATCTGGCAATTTTAAATTTAAGAAAAGCATTAGAAAATAATGACATGTTCATTCATGTTGCTTGTTCTTTAGATGCCATGTCCCCCTAAATTACATGTTATACTATAAAAGTTACACTTCTAAGGCAGGATTTTTTTTTAATTGTCAGGTTAATTTTTCAAACTATCTTGTAGGTATTGGCTTTTCCTTGGAAACTTCAAAGATGTGCTTTTACTTGGCTTCCCAGAAGGAAGACCTCTGGGTTAT
This sequence comes from Ctenomys sociabilis, assembly GCA_004027165.1. Lineage (NCBI taxonomy): Eukaryota > Metazoa > Chordata > Mammalia > Rodentia > Ctenomyidae > Ctenomys > Ctenomys sociabilis. The sequence goes on along the minus strand of PVKA01001398.1, from coordinate 28,074 downwards.
CTTCTGTACTAAACACCAGATATACAGATCATTGGAAAAGCACCCTGCTGGCCTTCACTTCAAATTATTCCCGTAGACAGGCACCAGTACTGTACGGCATGCTGGTGCTGGCACTAGGAAATAGGAAGAGAGCAGAGATCTTTTGTCTGTCGAGGCACAGTCTTTTAAGGGAGAAAATCAACAATTCTAAAACATGGCAGGAGCTATTTAGCATCTTTAAATTTGTAGAAGTTCAGTAGAAGTAGTCTCTCCAGAGAAAGGGTGGATTAGAGAAGCATTCTGGCCAAGGTCATGTGAGCTGACCATTGAAAGATGAAGATGTCAGGGCTGGGGAGAGGCTCAGTGGAATAAGCACTTCCCCGGTTCCTCCAAAAAAAAAAAAGAAAGATGAGGATGTGAGGTGAAGAGAGAGCTCTGTCCTCTCTGAGTTATCCAGCCAGAGAGGAGGTGATGCCCTTCAGAGGAGAAGCAGGCTGTTAGCAAGGCTGACACACAGCCATCGTCAGAGCAGGGTCCTCTCTGAAGCAGTTTCTCTCCTACTGTGTCTAGCCAAGTTCCTAGACTCTCTTGAGGCTGGATTCTGCTTGGTTTGCTGTGACTGAACAACTTCCAAGTGATTCTCCTGGGTTCCTGTACAGCTTTTCTCAGAGACAGCACCATTAGCATTTTATCTGCAATTTTTGTTTGCAGATAGGAGCTGGAACACATTGATTTTTCTGATGCACTGCATCTGAAGGCCTGTAGAGGACAGTAAAGATGAAACTGCTGGAGAATCTCACCATTATTATGCCTTTATTTCCAAGAAGAAAGTGATGCTTCCTGATACTGAACATTTATTTTTTGCCCCATGTAACAAGCACAGGAAATGTTGCCCCGGCTTTGAGGACCAAGCAGCATTAATGGCTGTGCTGAGAGCCTCACCAGACCCTGGCTTTCTCTGTCCTGTTCTGCCTCTCATGCCTGCATGACTGAATCATGTCCACCCCTTATTTTCTTAGGTGCAGGACCCATGTACCTCATGGGACTGTTAGTGAAAATCAGAAGAAATAACATATAAACACATTTTGAAAACTACAAAGCATTATGTCAATTCAAGGATGTTCAGGTCACCTTACTTTTGTCACCTAACATAAAATGCTTTCTGAAGCTGCACTAGTTAATACCATGATTAGATGATGATTTAGGGTCACTAAGAAGTTTTTATTAAGGATTTGATCAGTACGGCAGAATAAATCATGGCTATGACCATTTGATCCTAATACAGACTATCACTTGACTGATACAGTATATTTACCAACAAGACTAAGCAATCTTTGCAAATTTAAGTCAGTGTTACTACTGGGTGGTGATTGATGATGGGAAATACTATATACCCCCAAAAAAGGCCAGTAGTAATTTTTTTCTGTGGTTGGTTGGTTGGTTGGTTGGTTGGTTGGTTGGTTGGTTGGTTTGAGTCTTGCTATAGAGTTGAGGCTAGTTTTGAATTCACTATCTAACCCAAGCTGGCCTTGAATTTGAAACAACCCTCCTGCCTCGGTCTCCTGAGTGCAGAATTACAGGTGGTGCCACCACATCTGATTAAGCTTTTCTATTAATACACATAGTGAATAAAGCTCTTTTGGAACCTTCCTGGATCACCAGGTACCTACTGTCCTGTATTAGACATTTTCTGTGGCAGTATTCTTAGCTTTGTTGTTGTTAGTTTCCTTTTTTAATTTTTTAAATGTTTGCGGAAGAATTGTTCATGGATGTCGTTAAACCATACAGCTCATGATGCAGATATGATGTCTTGTCTAAACACTATAGTCTAAACACTATACAGCAGTATAAATCTTTCTTCTCTTTGAACTAAGAGAAAGTAGTTGTATATTATCCTAACTTTTTTATATATACAGATATATTTTTTTCACTACAAAATGGTCCTTTATTTACATCCCCTTTTTTGTTTAGTGTTGTGAGAGATGGGTATTCCATTACTCTGAATAATTACTACGAAGAAAATATGCAATGTATTATTATAACTGTCCTACGAACCTGTTTTGAAATGGTCTCATTGCTATTTCTTTCTCATTAAAATTAATTTAAAAATTAATCATTAAAAAACCTACCCCTCAGGTATTACCATAGATGACCATATAATGAGCACAAATTGCATTAAAATATATTAACAGGGTCACCACATCTCAATGGGAGTGATAGCAGGGATGGGAAGATGGGAATAAAATTGCAAAGTAATAAAACTATCAGTGCAAGAAACATTTTTTTGTTATTATTTTAGCCTCAGTGGCTCAACAAATGCTAGAATGAGTTAGTATGTTAAATAAATTAATTTGAAGATAATAAAAATAAACTATACAGCTCATAATTTCCATGAGGAAATATTTGTCCAAGTTTCCATCATGTAATGCCTGACACATACCAGCCACTTCAATATCACTTTAAATAAACAAAACTGAGACACACATTACCCCTGTAAATTCTAACCTACTACGTTAGTTTCAGTGTAATTCAGGCTTCCAATGTAATTGTGACTTTAGATTTTTAGAACTATTCAAAAGTGAAGCAAAAAATAAGGTTTTGGATTTCTCTTTTTTTCCTGTTAACTTTATAGGTCTTTTATTATTTAGAAACATTTTTTTAAAAATATTCAGCTTGTTGACTAAGAGCAAAAATTTAGTGGAGAGGAAAACTCCCATTACAGGAATTCATTCCTGTTTCAACTTGTGAAGCTTATGGTTTAGGTTATGTAATACTGTACTCCTTCCCTGTTGATTTTACTGGTAGCACTGTGTGCCTTCCTCCTCAGTAGATTCTGTGATGATTCCAGTATATCTTTGGATTAAAGTGTGTGTGTTATTTTTCCATTGCCCCTAAATGATGCCCTATACCCATTCACAGTCTGTGTTGACTAGTGTTTTGTTCCTTAAATGCACACACTCTCCTTTCCTGCGTTGTAATTTTCTCTTTTTTTTAACCAACAATTTTTTTAATCCCTATTTGTGAGTTTTGGATTGGTGGATTTGGCCACATCCAGCTGTTTTCTTTTGTCTCCATGTGTCAAACCACATTGTGCTGTGTGGAATTAATTGCATACTAGCTGCTCTGTGTGTATGAGACTGGGATTAACCTTCCTGCCCCATTCAATTTCCTTTCTAGGTCCAACTGGCCCACCTTCAACACTCCCTCTAAGCACACAGACCTCTAGTGGCAGCTCCACCCTATCCAAGAAGAGGCCTCCTCCCCCACCACCAGGACACAAGAGAACCCTATCCGACCCTCCCAGCCCACTACCTCATGGGCCCCCAAACAAAGGCGCAGTTCCTTGGGGTAAGTTAACCTAAAGTCAGGGCCAAAGCTGCCCCGGGTCAGGCTGTGTGTGGTGCTCCACTGGTTAGTGGACAGTTAGCACATTCAAGAAGTGGGCCAAACTGCACGCTTACTGGATGAGGATCTGGACATGTATTGGTATGATTATGCCTGTCTCTGAAGGCTAAGATTCATCTTGAGAAATACACAGGGCCAATAAGAAGTATTATAGTAATAAATACAGTTTCCCTCAGTATCATCAGGGGAGTGATCTCAAAGTCTCCCGATGTAGCTGAAATCTGCATATGCTTATGTCTCATATAAAATGATGTAAAATGGCTTAATGTTTGCATATAACCCAAATATATTACATTCACACATGTCCAACCCATGGCCCACGAGTTTTATTTTCAAGTAAAGAATTAATTGTCTTGGGCTGCATATAAAATATATAATGTAGTTAATATAAGTAACAAGACCTCCCTTTTTACTCTTTATTGTAACTTTTAAAAAGATAGACCACAGATTGGGTATACTACATACCTTAATAAAGTGTAAATATTACTTTTAAAAGTCTGTGCATGTTCTGTGCAGACAATTTTTTCCTGAATATTTTTGATCCACAGTTTGATTCCATAGGTTGGGACCCACAGATACGAGGGCTGGCTTAATAGTAGTAAGGTGCTAAACATATCCTAAATCTCAGTCATAATAGCAGCTCTTTGAGGTAGGTATTAATCTCACTGAAGAGGAAACAAAAGCTCACAGAGCCAAGTAATCCATTCTCTCCCAACAGCCAAAATGGTGTTCTTATAAAATATAAAGCAGGCCATGGTCACCCTTCCCTTAACGCCCTCTGGAGCCTTCCTTCTGAGCTTCAGCTTATACCAGTTCCATACACCAGGGGCCAAGAGGGCCTCATATACGGCTCTCTCATCACTGCTCGTGCCCTGGCCTCCTGCTCCTGGCTGCTGTGCTCCTCCTCAGAAGACCTCCGCAAAGGCTGGCTCCTTGTCCCCTCTCAGTTCTCATCTTGCATGTTTGTCTCCCCAACCCTCTTCTCTAAAGCTTACTTACTCCTGAGCACCTTGTCTGAGTTGAGGACTTCTTTTACATGTCTGTCTCCCGCACTAAAACACACAATCCATGAAGCAGCTCCCATGTCTGTCTTGTTCTCATCTGTGTTCACAGAACCTGGAATCATGCCTGGCACACAGTGAACCTTAACACTGAATAGCAACCTTTCCCAAAAACTCTCCTTTAATCAGTTCACTAACACTGACTGCAGATGACAAATTCTATTGACAAGAAACATTTCCATGGTTTCTACTAGCCTGCTAGTAGTATTCCTACTATGTGGGTCAGGCCATCACCAGCAGGGTCCATGACTGACAGACACAGAAGCCCTGCTGAATGGATGTGTAGGTAATGTTTTTAAAGGCTTCCTCAAAAGCCTATCTCAAGTGTTAGGAATTTTTTGAGGCTTGGGGAAAAGCCATGCTATCCACTTACAGACTGGCACACCCGTTTGCTGTCTGGCCCTGATGCCCTGGGTTGTGTGTGTATATACAAATGTGTCTTTGTTTAGCCCTGCATTCGACTCAGCAGGCTTATTTAGAGCACCTAAATAAGGTGGCTGCTTCTTGGGCCTTGTCAGGGTGTATGTTCACAGAGCTCATGGTCAGAGGAGAACCAGAGGAATGAACGGCATACATTTTCTTTACTTTCGGCGTGTCGATGTAGACCATACTCTGGAAATGTTGGAAAATAGTGCCAGGCTGCATGAGGAAGCCAGTGGAGGTTTCAAAGGAGTACACATTTGAGTCTGGTGTTAATGAGTTCCCTGGCAAAACAAGCAGGGCAGGAGGAATTAAGGCATAAAGCTGTGTACATATGAAAATACCAAGGATGTCTTAGATGTTTTTAGGGGTTGCATTCCAAGGACTTCATTACTCCCAAATTTATCACATAGAATTCTCCAAAAAGTAGTCCATTGAAAGTTGCAGGTTTCTACCAGGTGTGATGGTGCACACCTATAAACCCAGCACTCAGGAGGATTGCCATGAGTTCAAGGTCAGACAAAACTATGTAGCAAGACCTAGTCTCAAAAAAGTCATAGATTTCCTATATAGATTTTTCATAATACAAAATAACCTTCTTTCCAAATCTTACTAGACATTGGTGCTTTTGTTTAATTGGTTTTCTTCCTATGTACTTCACAGTGCTTTTATTTATTGATCCTACAGAAACTCCAACATTCTTGAAAAATGCATTTTCTAAATTTCTGTCTTCTAACTTGAGATTATAAACTCCGATAGGTATCCTCTTTCATTCAGGAGGAAGGCCTTTAGTTTTTAATCTTTAGTGTTGTCATTGGAGCCTTTCTCACTAAGAAACAAGGTTGTGAAAAATTTTTGTCAGGCACAGTGTAATTACACCTGTAATCCCAGGACTTGGGAGGCTGAGGCAAGATGATCATTGTGAGTTTCAGGCAAGCCTGGGCTACAAAGTGAGGATGAAGCCAGCCTCACTGTATAGTGAGATCTGTCTCAAAAAAAAAAAGTCTTCCGAGCCCCTTTGCCTCTTCAGACAGCTCTGATGATAGAACTCAAAGTCTGTCCTCAGCAAAAATGACACTTCCTCACTTAATGCAGCTTTGGCACCCATTTGTAATCAGCTCCAAATGTTAATTCTGGAATTCCCAAAGCCATTACTTGTGCGTGGTCTGTGTGCATGTGTGAGAGACAGATACATCCACAGACAGAGCTAAGTGATGGGCTGAGGTACCACTGGGCCTCTCCTGCAGGATACGTTTGTTCTGGTCCTCATTTCCTGACCTCATGCCTTGCGTTGTGTGGTCACCACACTGTGTGGTGATCCTGAGCCTTGCCTCCTGCTGCCGTTCTATTCCAGAAGCCAAGGCTAAGAATCAGGCTGGCATCAGTCGGGCACTGGGCAAATCAGCCTACCTGGAACTTGCAGCTTCACCCACACACCCATCTTCCCAGACCTCCCAGGTTCCCCTCAGTCTGCCATCTCTCAGCCCAAAAGGATAAGGTAAAGACAAAGGCCTCTGAGCTCCCTCTTCCTACCTGAAGAGGCCAGGTAGGTGATGAGCTGTTGTGCTCAAGCGCAGAGGTGCCCAGACTACTTTCTGGCCTCTTCAGTCTGAGCCTTTAGTCACACAGTGTCCTCATTCTAGCATAGTCTTCTCTCCATTCCTTTGTGTTGAGTTTCAGAACCTGTTTTTGCCTGTCTTCAAGTACTGTGTTCAGGGCCCTCTTGATTTTCTTATAGTAATGTCTTCACCTCACAGTCCTTAACCTTGGAAAGCTAAGACAGGAGGGCTATGATTTTTGAGGTTAGTGGGACCTCAAAAAGTGAAGCAAACAGTGGATGTGATGCTGCATGCCTCTATCCCAGCACTTGGGAAGCTGAAGCAGGAGGATTCATGAGCTTGAAGCCACCCTGGGCTACATACATGGTGAGACCCCATCTCAAATTAAAAAATAATTAACTTAATTTAACGAAGACCCCTTTTCCTAACGAAGTCATATGTAGAAGTTCCACAATTAAAACTTGGTGTCTTTTGGGGCTGGCAAGATAGCTCAGTGGTCTAAACCGCCTGCTTAGGAAAGCTTAGGCAGCTGCAGGGAACCACAGTTTGATTTCCTGCACAACATGTCACACCAGCCCTGCTCTCAGATCAGGCTGAGCTAGCCACAAAATAAACCAACGAAAAAACTTGCTATCTTTAGGTGGTCTGTTTCAACTGATACATTCTCAGTATCCCCAAAAGTCTCAACCCCATCTTGGCCTGTTCTACTTCACAATAGGCCCCACTTTCTTCATGACAGAGGCTCTTCTCACCTCTCAAATCCTATCTTGTGCCTTCAATTTCTTGATGCAGATCTATAGCTGGTAGGAAAAAAGAAAATGCCCATTCATCATTATTTAGAAGTTTAAAGTGCTACACATGGTGTTTTATAATAAGGTGGGCTCAAGTGCTGAGCACTTGCATGTGTTAACTTACCCTAATATAGACCACAATGCCCAGAGATCATGCTAGAACCTGGTCTATAGGAGACCAGTTCTTATAGATGCCACTAGGGGCCCAGGATTTGTCTTGGCCGGTTGTCATCCTGTCCACATACTGCCTTCCCCAACGTGATGGTTCTGGCTCAGAGGGCAGATAAATGAGTCCATTCTGTCTCTCAGCAATTGTTTCTGTGCCCAGAGGTGAGGTATGGAGGAGGTACTGAGGCACAGGTGGCCCAGTATATACCCACATTCTACAGGCAGTGCCTCATACCCCTGCCATGAGGCACCGTAGGCTGCAGTTCTAGCCCTCTCCAAGCGAGGAGGGCCACTCTAGGTTTTGTAACTACAAGAATTACAATGTCCCCAGTAGCTCAGGTCTCTGATTACGGAAGTCCTATGTCTCTGATGGCTTCAGCAGTCAGTCCCAGGAGACCTCTGAGGCAGGCTTTAGATGAAAAAAAAAAAAAAAAAAAATCAACTGATGGGCAGATTTTAGTTTGTGACAACTTTTAAAAATGGTATTTCATTAACCTCCCTCCCTACTAAAGGCCAACTCTTATTTTAACATGGTTTAAATTATAAGTAAATGAGGACAAAGGAAAAAAGAAAAGTAGCAGAGTAAAATGAAGTCTAGGAGTGTGAAATGTTTCCAGAATTTATGTCATAAAGTCATAGATCAAGCCTGAAAGTGAACCATATATTTGTACAGTGCTGTTTTTGCTTTTGTGCCTCCTGTGTGCTCCACACCCATATTGGAATGAACGAGTCCACAGCAGCTGATGACCAGTTAGCAGTGCCCTTCATGTAGTGTCCATGTGTGTGCCTTCAGGCCTCTGCATGCACGTTCTTGGGGGCCAGCGACAAGACCCAGAGTGAGTGGTACATCACCAACTTCAGTGATCTTAGAAGCCTTTTCATGGTGTGGCCATCAGTGCTCAACAGCACTTAATTGTTATGCTTTTAATGCCCTGGTGCATGCCGTTTTGGCTTACATCTTTTAAATGCTTTTCTGGAAGTTGAAGGGTTCTGTTCCTGCCATAGCCATCCATGCCTGTTGGAAGAGCAACTTTCAGCTTTTGACTTTCTTTGTAGGTAACAATGTGAGTTCGTCATCTTCAAGTAAGACCACAAACAAGTTTGAAGGGTTGTCTCAGCAATCAAGGTGAGCCCTCTGAGCACCTCTTCCCCTGCTTGGCTCATACCTCAAAGGCAGGTTGTAGAGTGGGCTTTAGCTGCTTTTCCCGTTCTCCCCAGGTGTGCCGGCCATGACACACTTCACCACACAGCTTGTGGTGAAAATGCAGACATTAGCTGGCAGCCCGCATGTGCACCTTACTGTGCAGCTGCAGTGCATGTCATCACTGGCACGGCATGTGGCCACAGAGCCTGCTCCTGCCAGGACAGCAGGCACTGGCCTCACTGTCCTGGAGGTCCAAAAGCTGTACACTCATCTCCAACAAACTCCTTCAGAATGAGCTTGAGTTCTTATTTTTGCTGGATTAAGTAATTTTTGGCCCATTTAGAATGAAAAGTTGCTCCTCAGGGAAATAATGATACCTCAGATATTTCCAAACATTTAAAAAAAACAAAGAGCGTCTGCTTCTAGGTTTCCTTCTTGTAAGACTTTTCCAGTTGGGCTGCAAATAGTGTGTCTGCCTCCCTCTGCTCTCAGAATGAGGTACTTTGGAAAATCCTCCATGGGCAATCGGTATCTGACCCTGCCCCAAGGACACACAAAGCCACTTCCAGGTTCAAAGCCTCAGAGGATCAGCTGGTAGTGGGATCCACTTTCCACAGTTGATCAAAGATGAAGAAACAAACCCTGTTTTTTTCAGTGCTGCTGTCTAACTTCCTCTAATGTAGGATAGACCCCAGTTATTGTCATCCTCAGTTTCCTAGATGAGAAAGCTGAGGCCCAGTACAGTCCAGCTGATTGCTGATGAGTCACTGAGCTTTCATTGCCCCACCCCCACATGCATGTCCATAGCACAACTAGCACCACCCTGGCAATGCCCTCATGCTCATCCCCCTGGGGAGAAGCCCATTCAGTGTTGATCCCAGGGCTTCTGTGTAAGCAGTTTCTGAGCCTCTAAGCCAGTGGTGTTAAATGTATGACATACATGCCACAGCAGGTTATCATCATCAAAATCTCTAGAAGGCTCATCATCACTGCTCTGGGTCTTGGTCATAGTGAAATGGCCACATGTGACAATAGGCCACACTCAGAGCAGGAATTGGTAGCCAGGCCTCCAATTGCATTTGCTGGTTTTCTTCCATTAGTGTCTGTGTCTCAACAGCCTTTCCCTCCAGTCCCCCACATGTAAGGGCTGAGTGTGAGCTGAAGAGAGGGCTATAAGACCAGGATGGCCAAGGGCCTGGGCTGAAGGTGGGAGCACAGGCCTTTCCGTTTTTTCCCTTTGACCCCCCTCTGTGTGGTTGGTTGGTTGCCCTTTTGCTTTCCTTTAATGTAGTTAGGATAGAAAGAAAAAGTGGTCAACTCCTAGGACATTAGAGGATAGGAAGGGAGGCACAAAATCATAAAAGGGATTCTCTGAAGATGCAGCTCTGGGCCTTTATCACTTTTACTTCTCGGTGCCTGGGACTGCTGGTGTTCTCTGAGGGTCCTTATAGGCTATTGTTAAAGGGAAGTAGTGGTTTTGAGCTGATAGAGGACACATTTGGTTACTTAGACCACATAGTACAAGTTTCTATTCCAGGGACTGTGGCGCTTTTTTCCCCCTTCTAATTTGCATGTCCTCCAAAAGGAGGCCACTTCCTGGGCGTGCCAGCAGCCTGAGAACCCAAGCTGTCTGTGCTGGCAGAGAGGAGGAAGTGAGAGCTCAGGGCCCAACAGAGCAGGGCTGATTTCCGCTTCCACTGCTGAATGGCCTGGGGCCTTCTGCCAGCCAGTGACACTTCAGCTTCCCTGTCTGGGGGTGATAAGGGCTGCTTTGTGAGATCACAAGATCTGGGGTCCTGCCATGCACTTTATTGTTATTACTGTTGAGTAGTTTCATACCTCTGGGGAAAGCTTTGGCTTCAGCATTAATAGGGATTTATTTCTCACCCGTACTCTGTTTCTCCAGCAAGGCAAACTGAAATGCAAGATATAGACTGTAATATTTCATTGACTACATTGTGAAAGGACTATTTTAATAATTCACAAAAAGCTTTGGTTTTTATGACAAGTAGATAGCACTATCAACCATTGTAGCTGTTGCAGATCCTAAATTGTTATTATTTTCAACTAGCACCAGTTCTGCAAAGACTGCCCTTGGCCCAAGAGTACTTCCTAAACTACCTCAGAAAGGTAAGGCTCATCATTTTCATGCTCATCATGTAACTAAACTGTCACTGTGTCCTCCCAGGGGATAGAGACCCTCTGGTTCACTGATCCATTCCAGATGCTCAGAGCCACACCTGGCACATAGTGAATGCCCAGTAAATACTTGTTAAGCAAAGAACATCATTTGTAAACTAAAACCTGTAATTGGCAAACCCATGATTATACTTTTCCTAAAAAACACCACTTTTCACTTCATTAGGATCCCCAGAACCATTCTCTCCTCTCTTGGATGCATAATCTGAGGGACCCGAAACCAGTGCTGACTTGCTAGCTGTGACCTCAGGCAGGTGACTTGGTAGCGTCCCATAGTTTGGGTTCCTCATCTGTAAAGTGAAAGATAATGGCCTGCTTCGCAGGGTTTGTAACAAGAGTATGAGGAAGCCTCTCAGAAGTAGAGGTTCCAAGGGATCCTTCCTGTGGTGGCACCTGCCATGCAGCAGAGAAACAACATGCTTTGTTTAATAGAGGGAAACAGTGTCCCTACGTACTGCTGTGTGGCAAAGCAGAGAAACTCAGCTTCTTCACCAAATCTTCCTCACCTCCGTCCAAGCTTAGACTTACAAAAGTAGAATGCAGTAGTGGGGCCTGATGGCACTTGTGAAGCTCAGGCAGGAGAATCTGTGTTCAAGGCTGGCCTAAACTGTGGAGAAATCTTGCCTCAAAACAATGGAGTATCAGTCTTTATACTACATCATACATGATGGTGCAGAGCCATGCCTGACCTTTTGAGTTGCCAGACACTCAGAGCATCTACTTCGCTCTGTCATTGTGAAACCAGAGTCCAGTGAGTCTCAGTGCTGTATACAGCCCAGAGGAACTCCAAGCTGCTCTGTGAATTGCTGGCACCAGCAGCCAGATTTCTGACCCAGCCCCCGAACTCTGTGGCCCACTTGAAGTAGAAGTTCAATGGGATTAGTGTAGGCAGATTGAGCCCCCCACGCTGCAAGCTTCCTCAGCCAAGGGGCACATCTAGAAGTGCAGTGATACACAGGACTAGGCCCTGTTAGGTGAGGAAGTGCTCCGCTACTGCTGACTCCTTTCCACAGAGGAGGAAGGAAAGCTTCCCTGGCGTTTTCCAAGCTTTGTCTAGTGTATTTTTGGTTGTGGTACTGGCTGTTTTTCAACTCTGCCCAGAGTACTGTTCTGATCTCAGAGGAGTTTCAGCCACATTTCCCAGGCCCTGTTGCCACATCTAAAGTTTGCCCCGTGTCACTCATGTGTCGCAACTATCCCTTCTCTGCTTGCCTCCCACTCATTTCCTCTAACACTCAGACTCCGGTGCTTCTCAGCCCCATCGAGACTCAGTGTGACTGCTGCCACCTGCTCCCTGTCCTCATCCCCTTCAGGCTCAGCACATCACCAAAAGAATGCCCACAATCCACCTCTCCCTCCCTCCCTTCTGTGCTGTGCTCTGCTCTCTTGACCATAGCATCACACTGTCCTCTGCTGCTGCCCAGCCTGGCCCTTCACACCCTCTTCTCAGGAGGGCTGCTCCCTGTGAGCCTAAACACATGCCCACCCACCACCACCCTGTGCCTGCCTGCCTGCACACAGTGGCTCTTGAGCTGGAAGGAGAAGCCTGCACCTCACCCACCAGGGCAGTACTCCAACTCATGCCTTTCTTGTACCATACATTGTTCCCTCTGAACGCCCCATCACAGTGCAGGTTGCTGTCCCAGCACCCCATCTTGACGTATGTCCCTCTCACCACTGCCCACTGCTCTCTGCCAGTGATGGCCAGCATTTGAGAATCTCAGTGATAGTAAACAGCTGCTGCAGCACATGTACCATAGGTTCTCCACCACTGATGACCACACCTACTTTCTTTATCTGTAAATACTTTTATAATTTGATGTTTCCCATAATAAGCTTACAAGGGCCAGGGAGATAGCTCAGCCACATAAGTGCCTACCTCACAAGCACAAGGTCCTGAGTTCAATCCCTGGTACAGCCAAAAATAATAATAATAAACTTACACCAAAATCTCTACAGCACCGTAGGAGGCTGAGGCAGGAGGACCCAAAGTTCAATCCCAGCCTGAACAACTAAATGAGACCCTGTCTTTTAAAAAAATTTAGGATGACCGGGTATGTAGGTAGTAAGTATGAAGGCCCTGGCTTCAATCTCTGAGATTCCACAAGGGAGAAACACACAGAAAATGGGTTACAGCCCCTCTCCCAGATGAGCTCATCATTCATCTGCAACAGTGGTTCATTTAGCCTTGTGCATGGCTGTTATTTACCTACCTACCCCCCCCCAACAGTTCTTTAGGAGATCCCCAATGTCGTGTCATTTTATGCACATATAAATTCATTATCACATGTGAAAAGTCAAAAATTCCTAAACATGTTCATGATGAGATTGTAACCCTAGTATCACAAACAAAAGAATCAAGGTTTGTAGTTCCAAGGCTCTGAGTTCTAAGAACTGCCTTGCTGGCAAAGCCCCAGGCCTGTGAATCATCACACAGCTAGCAAAAGAGAAGCACATGTGGCTGTGTGGTCTATCAGCTCTCTTCTCTTTTTACATACTGGGACTTGAACTCAGAGCCTTTGTACTGAGCTGTCACCAGCCCCTTTTACTTTGAGACAAAAGTTAAGCTGCGGATGCAGCTTGAGTTGTCCACCCTGGATTCAAACTTGACCCTCTTGCATCTGTCCAGAATGCAGCAATTATAGGCTTGCATTGGTACATCTACTGTCCCTCTTAGATTAAAAATGTAACATGAGGGTGCCACTTCGATCCCTTATCTAATCCAAATTGCCTCCCACAGACCTGATCCCTAAACAGCATAGTTTCTGTTTCACACTTAGGGTTGTATCTGATCACATAGAAGTTTGTGACAACTACTGAACGATGCACAAATTGGAGTTATATTTTGGTCTATGTGTTTATTAAACACTGTCCCCTGGCTTTCTGCCAGTTGAGTAGATTCGAGTTCAGTTTAGGGAAAGCACTTCTTGGTGAAGCATCCATCCTACCAGGAGGTGTATGTGTCTGGTTGCCTCTCTTCATGGGAAGGTCACCACTGCTAATGTTTGCAGCTGGGACACAGTCACCTGTGCACCTTCTGTCCCTCATGGGGCTGTGGTCAGCCAGCTTCAGCCTGGGCTCAGGCTGTGCATTCACAGCTTTGTGCACTACTGCTTTCTGGTGCACCTTGTCTGGACATTACACCATTCATTCTTGCAGCAAGGCACTTCCTTCAGCACATCCTTTCTTCCTTGCATACTCAGCCTTGAGCTGTTGGGGTGCTGCCAGCAATGGCCCATGCCACCTCAGATGCTTTTCAAGATGATTACTGTAGTCAGGGTGGCAGGTGGTAGGACACCCAGCACTGTAGCATCCCCCCCATTAGGTGTGGCTCCAGCAAGGTATTTCCAGCTTCACTGCCTCAGAGGACCCCTTAGATTATTCCTCCTCACTGCTGCCCTCAGATTTTAGGCTTCCATATCAGATCAGGTTATAGAAAGGTCAGACTCATTTCACTTTCTGACTGGCTTAAGAAATGAGGCCACGTTAGCTGGCCTCCAGGGCCAACCCCAGAGCAGTGTCCTGGAGTGTGACTTCCTCAGAAAGAGATGTGGCTGGGCAGGCTGAGAATACAGCAGCCCAGGACAGCTTAGCACAGTTCATAGCATTCATTAATCCCTGTCTGTCTATCTCTGTCTCTCTCCCAGTGCTAGAGATTAAATCTAGGCCTTGCATTGATGTACATATTAACCCCCTTTTTTATTTTGAAACTAGGCTAAATTGCCCAAACAGGTTTCAGATTCAGTCTCCTGTCTCAGCCTTCCAGGGTACTAACATTGCAAGCATTTGTCACCATGTCCAGCTTTTCTCTTTCTCTTCTAAAGATGTTCTTCTAAATTTCTGTTGTATTTTTAGGATAAAATCCTTACTTTGATTCACTCTGTGTGCCTTCCTCAGCTGTTCCCTCACTGAGCATATGCTATGCCAGGAACCAAAGCTATGAAAATAAGAATCTTGGCCCCCAAGGAACCCTATTTAATAAGAATGATAGTATTACTCCTTTTTTTTCTTTTTTTTTTTTTTTTTGTCTTTTTGAGACAGGATCTCATTATGCAGTTCAAGCTGGCCTTAAGCTCACTTTGTAGCTCAAGCTGGTCTCAAACTCACAACAATCTTCCTGCCTCAGCCTCCCAAGTGCTGGGATTACAGCCCTGCGCCACCATGCCGGCAGTGTTACTCTTAAGAAACATAGCCTGCCAGTTCCTGACAGTAAATTCTTCACATATATTATGTAATCATCAGGGAAGTTCTTTGAGGTCATTTTAGAGATGAGGACACTAAAACCTTTTAATCGTACATTCCAGTTTTCCACAAATTGCATTATGTTTGCTTCCATTTTAAAACTCCTGGATTGATATGGATGTCTTGTTCTCACATAATTGAGTTGTAAAATTATGAATTATGTAGGCACCTCCTGACTTCAGCCCTGACCTTATTAGAAACAGGCCTGCTGAGATGGGCCCTGAAGCCAACCATTCTAAGTATGCACTAGAGATCGCTTTCTTCCAAGCAGCTAGGCTCTCTCAGGTGACTGTGACAAGAGCAAAGCTGCCTTCCCCTGCACATTCTGTTCCAATGACTTCCCTTTCTATCATTGTCCCTGCAGTGGCACTTCGGAAAACAGAAACGAGCCATCATCTTTCCCTAGACAAAGCCAACATCCCACCCGAGATTTTTCAGAAATCATCACAGCTGGCAGAGTTACCACAAAAGCCACCACCTGGAGACCTTCCCCCAAAGCCTGCAGAACTGACCCCCAAGCCCCAGATTGGAGATTTGCCACCTAAGCCTGGAGAGCTTCCCCCCAAGCCACTGCTGGGTGACCTGCCACCTAAGCCCCAGCTCTCAGACTTGCCTCCCAAGCCACAGATGAAGGACCTGCCCCCCAAACCACAGCTGGGAGACCTGCTGGCAAAGACCCAAGCTGGTGACATCTCACCCAAGACTCAGCAGCCCTCTGAGGGCACACAGAAGTCACACCCAATGGACCTGTCCCCAAACATGCAGTCCCAAGATGCCATCCAGAAACAGGCATCTGAAGACTCCAATGACCTCACACCCACTCTGCCTGAGACACCTGTACCACTGCCCAGAAAGATCAACACGGTGGGTGGCTCACGCATTGGCTCTACAGCCTCTGTACAAGTTGGCAGGAGGAGGGGGGCTGCTCCAGCCTCAAGTAAGAAAGCATGGTTGCTCCCTTTGCTGGCTGCCCTTGGGCATTCTGGTTCAAATGTGCTGATGGAGCCTGCTAGTTGTGAAAACAGGCTTCGGACTCCTGGGCGTCCTCCAGACCTGGCGCTAGTGCCCGATGCAACTGCACAGCCACAGCAAGCTCCATACCTTCTTGTGCAGAAAAGGAGTTTACACAGTAACTCACCCATCGTAGAGTAACACGTCACAGCCCTTCTCGATTCCTCGGAGTCAGCACAGAGATGGACAGTTTGACCAGGCTTCCCGGACCCCCACCTACCCCTCAGCACACTGCAGTATGGAGGGGGCTCTCTCAGGGTTGAGGAAGACCCCAGAAACAGATAGGGAGTCACTTAAGTAAAAGCACGTAGAGACAGCTTGCTATTTTATTGCTAATTATTTAATTAGCTGAGTGTTAAAAGTATACTTTGGAGGGTACTGTCTTTATTTCCATCTTCCCATTTGAAACTGGTACCCAGCCAATAATACACAAGTCCAAACTGGTCAGAAATTACAGCTGTTTTGGTAACAGTACAGAATCCTCCCAACCCAGGCTGTTCCTGCCGAGTCTAACCAGCATGTCCTGGCCTGCTATTTAGCATAAGGGGCCTAAGAAATTTGTTTATGCTGCACATTCAGTATGCAGAAACTGCACATTTTGCTTTACATCATGTTTCCTAAAAACATTTTTAGACTCTGCTGTCATTTCTGTGAGTTGACGTTGCCTGTAAAGGAGGGCAGAGCCTCCTCATTTGCTTTCTGGTGAAAGTAACATACCGAGGTCTCATCTCTGCTGGGGACTCAGCTGATGCTAATGGAAGACAAGCTGTCATTCCTTGAGAGTACACAATACCTTGGGTTCCTGGCAGATCCTCCTACCACTGGGCAAGCACGCACTCATGCACACACACACACACACACACACACACTTGAGGTCAAGGCTCAGTGGAGTGACTTGCCTGAGTCACCTTTCCTATAGTGAGCATTGTGCTCTTTTGTGTGGTCAGTCTGTTTTCACAGCTAAAACCCAATTTCTTTATTAAAGGGAAAAAATAAAGTGAGGCGTGTGAAGACCATTTATGACTGCCAGGCAGACAATGATGACGAGCTCACATTCATCGAGGGAGAAGTGATTATTGTCACAGGGGAAGAGGACCAGGAGTGGTGGGTACGTATGCATATCTGCATTCCTTCCATCCCCTCATACAGCCCTGTCCAGATGGACAGCACATTGAGTCCTCAGACCTCGTAGTAAGAGAGCACCCTAAAGTTTAAGAATCTTCCAGCTGTGTCAGTTACCTAAGTGTGGGTATTTGATCTTTTTTGTCACTGTGGCAGATGCTAGGAAAATAGGCCTACTGCTTTGAAAGTGGATTAGAACAAATAACATTTGCATGTTTTTCCCATGGTATCATATAAGAACCTTGTGTGCTTGTAGATGTTTTCTAATCTTTCAGATGAAAAAAAAAAAAAAAAAAAAAAAAACCTCAAGAACTCTAAGCACAGTGCCCATCATCTTTCCCTAGCAACCAGTAAGCAGGCAAGACCAAGATCCCAAGACTACCTTGGCATCAGAAGGCCAGGGTCTCATCCAAACTAGGCTGGTGGACCAGTGCACAGTTCTCAAGCTCAGTCCCAGATTCACCCTGAAGTCCTCCCTTTGCAAAGTTTGGCCACAAAACTTCCTCACCTGATTTAGAAGATTAGTTGAGAATATCTATGTAAAGCTGTTACAGTAAAATCTTCTGACCTTGGGGAAGGAAAGGCATCACTGTCTTTCCCAGAGATCTGTTTAGAGGCCAGAGGCCTTGTGTATACCAGGTTGGAAGAGGCCTGCCTCCAAGGGCAGCCATGTGGCCCATGCTGCTCAGGCTGGCCCAGGAGTGACTCTTCTTGGAGACTGCCAGGCCAGGGTGCACCCTTTCTCCCTTCAGGCCTATAGGGGGAGTGCATTCAAATTGGTTCCAACTGAGGACAGTTTTGCCCCTCGGGGACTTTTGGCAATATCTGGGGACATTGTCATTGTCCCCAGCTAGAGTCAGCTAGACTGAAGTCCCCAGCTAGAGTCATGCTAGCTCTGTGGCCTTGGAGAAGAGCATGTCCTTATCCAAACCTATTTTCTCTGAAGAAGAAAAAAAAAAAAAAAAAAAATGGGACATGATTAATCTACTTCATAAGAATATCACAGGACTTGCTTGGTAATCTGTTGATGCCTCTACCATTGGACAGTGGTTATATTCTTTGCTAAGAAACCAGTAGGGGCTGGGGAGATGGCTTAATGGAGTAAGTGCTTCCTTGTCAAGTGCAAGGGACTGAGTTCAATCCCTGGTTCCACCAAAAAAAAAGAAAGAAAAGAAACTGGTAACTCCAACAGAGACTAGTGGAAGATAAAGAGTCTTTATTGATGCCTCTGACATCATTCTGAGAAGAAATTCTGTAGGCTGTCAACATGTGTTCGGCCAGACATAAAGATGTTACCACACATCCTAACAGCAACCAGAGCTCTTGGTGCATGGTGCCAGCTAAGACTGCATAAGATCTGTAGACCGCATCCTAGCATTAACTACACTTGCAAACAGGGCAACCAGTAGCAGGGGTGCAGGTTGAGAACAGTCCTGGGATGTGAGGGAGCCCTGGGTTGGGTCCTGCGGCCCACCCGCAACACTGCAGGCACACCAAGAAGGGAGAAAGAGCCAGCCTAGCCTGGATTGTTCCATCCAAACCCCACTCCTTTGGCATTTGAAGCCATTATGTATGGTATTGTTACTCTTCCTACTAAAGGCTCATGCTAATGACTCTTTAATTAATACCGATTAATTAGTACTGATCTAACTGAAGAGAACATTTTTGATATTACCACAGCTTGTGGGCTTTGTTAGCAGACAAAATTCCCACTGGCCATAGTGCACGTCAAACTTTCACAGGACCTTTTCTCTATAGTAATCAAAAGACATGTGATCAGTACATAGAGCCTGAGAAAGAGGCATTTTTTAGCCCCATTTTAACAATAGCAGGATCATCAAGGTTTGTCTGAGGTTACCTACTTGGAAAGGCAAACAAGCCCCCCAGTTCAGCGCAGGGACTCCGGAACCTGAAGCCTGCAAGATGCCAGGGCAGGTTATTCCCCCTTCCAGGCTGCTGCATAGGTATGCCGAGATCCATGTACACATTGTAAGACCTGTCATTTGCAACTTTGCTCTTTTATTAAACTCCCATAAGTTAATTTCTACTTTTTTTAATGTTTTTTAATGTTTAAAATTGCTTTTAAAGAAACATATTCTCAGTTGGCCCCAGAGCTCTCTGAAGTTCACCAAAGGGTGGCAAAGAGTGAAGCTGGGGTTCCACCCCCAAGTGCATGCACAGACTTTGGGCAGGCTCTTACCCTCAGTACCTGTTCCACATCAACTACTTGCTCCTCTAGCCTGAAACACATCTTCTCTCTGCAGATTGGGCACATCGAAGGACAACCTGAAAGGAAGGGAGTCTTTCCAGTGTCTTTTGTTCACATCCTATCCGACTAGCAAGAAGCCGAAGCCTCAGACTGCCCACATCTTTCATGCAAGACTGCTGCCTCCATGTAACCCTGTGCACAATGTGTATATAGCTGCTGTTACAGAATAAGAAACCCATGAAGGGCCACTCAGGAGGGGAATATAGTATGTGTTGTAAATATCCTGTGGTCTTCTGCCTTCACCAGTGTTAGGATAACCTTGGGACCTGGTTCGCCTTACTGGTTTGCCAAAGCCATCCTTGGCTTCTAGCACTTACATCTATCTATGCTATTTTACAAACAAATAGAAAAACAACAACAACAAATGAGTGTAGGAAATGCTGGCTTTGTAAGTAGAAGTGGTCTCCAGCACCCACTGAAGGGCATGGAATTGATTCTGTTCCTAACAGTGCAGTATTCTCAATCATGTTACTGAAAATGCAACATTAGCAAAGAGGTAGGTTCTGTTTGCCAGGTGAAACTCTTAGTTAGTTCCATGACAGACCAGCCTATAGTTACCTGTGTACACAGTTTACAGCTATAAAAACCTACTTTGGTATTTATTACAGAAAAGTGCTTAGTTAAATGTAAGTATTACTCCTTTAGCAAATTTCTTACTAACCCAAAACACTCTGTGGCATCTTAAAGTGCCCACAGACTCATGCAAGTGGATTTATACTGTAATATGGTGATGAGTGCCCACCCTGAGATATTACCTCATTATGCAAAAATAACATATCCTTCATGATTATTTTGACAAAAGTTTAAAACACGTCTGATGAAGTTCAACTTTCAGGAACCAAGGACTGCCAGAAGATACTAACTTGTACAATATGCATGCATCTAGAAGCTTACCCTAAATCTGCCTTTTATAAAGGAATAATTAGTGTCAATAAGTGGAACTGTATACACTTTTTAAACTTGAGCGCCATTAAAGCAGAAATTATAAGATTACAAGAACATTTGTTTCTAGCCAGTCATTTGGCCTTTGCAAGAGTATGGATTTACATATCGTATTATGTTTCAGCATCCCTTAAACATGTCAGGGCATCTAAAATAATTGGTTTTAATTTTTTTTTTTTTTTTTTTTTTTTTTTTTTTTTTTTACTTTTATTCTTGAAAAACTTAAAACTTTTTTTTCAGTACTGGGAATAGAACTCATGACCTGTGCTTGCCAGGCAGGCACTGCACTGCTGAGCTATGTCCTCGTACCTAAACTTTTAAAAAATTATGCAAGATGAGGGATTTAGAAATCAACCCTTTACAGTTTTTCTGGTGTGGATTCCAGGTGCTGAAACCAAGCTTTTCTTTTCCATTCTGTTTCTTAAACCCCAACTATAAAGTAAGTTTTCCCACCTAAAGCTCTGTCCAATAGACATGGCCCCCTGGAGTCAATTCATAACTAAGTTTGGAACGCTGCTATGAATTGCACTGTGAAAAAAGCTCTCCTACAGAGTCTCTTTCCTCTGTTTCTGCTCTCCCATATGCTTTCTCTCCTTGTCATTACTTTTGTTTTGTTTTCCATACCAGCCCTTCTTGTCAGACCATTAAGAACATTGTATGTAATTCAGTCTTTGACATCAGTCTGAATCTTGGAAAAGAATGCACTAGTTGTATTCCACAATCGGTGGGACTGTTCTTCGATTCCCAGGCGCATGTGCTGTTCTGACATTACACTTACTTAAACTGCTATTTTGGCAACATTACAGGAGACTAATATTTTTATGCAGATAATCTTGGCAATGAATGAGAACTGTTACTTTCACAGAAGCACAACTCTGAACCAGAACTGTAGGAAAGGCCTGCTTCACAGTCACAGTGCTCAGTAAACATTAATCTAGTGTTGTTTGATTGCTTGGAGCACTTTGGGTAGCCACCTGAAAAATAAACCTTGCATGCTGGACCTGCAAAATATTTTATCAGCTGTTAATGGAAACTAGTTTACCCAACTGCTTCCTCAGCATCCAGACTCATGTCCATGCCTACACAAAGCGTGGAATGGGAGGCGCCACGCCCATGCTGGTACTGCACTGGTGTCAGGACAAGAGGCCAGTGCTGAGGTTGCACAGGCCACCACTGCGTCCATTTGCACACTTGCAGTTGTGTGAAAGAGCCGTTCTTTTCTGTGACCTAGACTATTTTCAGTGATTCGAAAATAAACCAGTTTATAAAAAACACACCCAAAAGCTGTATCTCTAAAGTTATGTGGAGTCGGTGTCTGGTCTCTGCCGTATTATAGCATGTCACACAAGGCATTTTCCAAACCTTTTCCAGTTGTGTTTTTGTTTCCATAAGGAAGTTGAGTCCTCTAATCCAGTTTACTATAGAACGTAGGAAAACTAGATAGAAATTCCATTACCAATCTCGTGTTTAAATCCGATCTTAAACTCATGAGCCACTATCTGCAATTTTGTACATGATATAGTATTTTGAAGTTATGGAACCTTACAAAAAAAAATAGCAAATTAGTTCTTTCCTACAGACGGGAAAGTTATGTTCTGCGAATAGTGTGTCTTATTTTACTGTTGAACAGCAATTGCTATTTATTTTTTTATTGCCTAGAACTCCACCATGTTGTATAAGAATCTCATAGTGCCACTAGTCAAGTCTCAAATATTCTTCCAGATGTTGCCATGAAACATCAGTGTACTTTTCATTTCACATGTATTTAACGTGACAGTTTTTCAGTAATGTATATGTTAATTTCTACTTTTTTTAATATTTAAAATTGCTTTTAAATAAACATATTCTCAGTTGATCCCAAGCATTGAAAATCAGCCATTTTGTGAGTTGTCTGCTGCTCTCGTGAACAGAGAAGTCGGGGCCCCACTGGCTGTACCCTGAGGGTGCCCACCAAAGGTCACCCTGCCCCCAGTGTCAAAGCTTACCCTTTACAGGGAGAAAGTCCAAGCTTTCCCATGTCTCACATGATGGCCTGGGCCTGGCCACAGTTTCACACGACAGTGTCCATGCCCAGGGCTGAGACTCACATAGCCTGGGCTCCAGACACCATGACTACATCTCCGTAGCCCATGACAGCCCCCAAAAGGTACAGACCTGTCACTTCACAAGCCTGGAAATGAAGCTCAGAAAGAGTTGGCCAAGTGCAGAAAATTCCCAGCTGAGAACTCTTGAGTCAGGTGTCTGCATATGTATTTCCAGTTCCTAGCCATGGAGCCTCTGCTGTATAGAAGACAGACTCGGCAGTGGTCACTGGAGTGACCCTCGCCATCAGAGACCAATGCATTACTCTCCACTTTGTGACTGGTTTCCTTCCTGAAAGCCAGTCCATTCAGTGTCTCTCCACAAAGCCAGGCAAGGTGTCAACAGCAGATGCTATATGGCGGGGAAGAAGGGCCCTGTCATGGGAGCAGGCAATTGTGTCTCAGGATAGTTTAGGGAGAAGCCAGCCTGGTGACATGAATAATCCAGGCAGAGAGGCCAGCAGCTTTCCATCTTGTTACAAAATGTTGGTTATATGTATTTTTTAAAACCTTTCCCCCAGGGGCTCCCCAAGCCTGGTTGGTCTCTGTAGAGTCTACAAGCTGGGCAGGCTTAGATCCCCACCATAGAACATGGAGTGCTGAGTAGAGACGGCCCTTGGTCCTCTATGTAGTTAGGCTGCAGCCTCCTATAAAGCAGGCATGATTACAGGTGCACTACTGGATGAGAAGCCTGCGGAACTGGAGTGACCTGCCACAGGTCACATGGGGAGGGATGGACAACTGTGGCTCTCCCTCCCTACTCCCCCAAGCCTTTCCCACTTGCCCCAGTTGGGAGAGGGAAGCTAATTTGACCTTCTCTACTTTGCACATTCTCTTTGGATTCTTCTTCCCTCCCAAGTCCAAATCCTTTATTTCCCTGGGCTTGAAGTTTGCATGTTTTGCTAATAATAGGCTCGCTGCTACAGTAGGCAGGCTGATGAGCAGGCCTGGAATAAAGGTGAAGGCAGCATCCCTGTTACCTCCCACCTCAACACCCAAGGCTCACTGTAATGACCCTGTGTCACAGTGACACCTGTGATCCTAAAGACGTACCCTAAGTTCTGTCCTGGAAGGGGGTGTGAGCAATGATAGCTGTGGGTACCAGCTGACAGTAGCCTGCAGAAAGGCAAGTGGCTCTCCTCCCACAGTGAAGTTCCCCACAGACCCCTGAGTGAGAGGCAGTCACCTCTGACAACTGAAGGGAGGGAGAAAAAGGCTGAAATAGGATCACCCAGACAGCCATCTGCAGTGCTGGAGAGCAGGGTCCCCACCACCCTCAACAGCTCCTTGAGGACCAGGCTGCACTCTATGGCTGCTGCACCATGTTGGCATGGCCAGACCTGCGCTGAGAGCTGCGTCATGGGTCAAATTCTCAGCAGCACTATGGAGCGAGCTGTGTTGTTCCCTTCTGTAGATGCGGAGACCTGTGAGGAGATTGATGCTGCAAGAGTTTCAGTCCTGATTTGGCCAGTCACCCACTCATGGTGGTGGAGGCCAGCTTAGACCCATGACCAGGGCCATGAGGTCCCTGTGCATGACCACCCACTGCCACCACCACCCTGGATGAATCAAGGGCCTTCTTGCTAACTTCCATCCCCTCCTCCTTTATTTCTAATTTTGAGACAGAGTCTCACTAAGTTGCCCAGCTTGCACTTGAACTTTCAGTCCTCCTGTCTTAATCTTCAAGAATGCTGGGATCACAGGCATGTGCCACTATGCCTTGCTCCTTTGTTGCCCCATTTGAAGAGAGACTGAAGTCAGAGCTGGCCTGCCCCAGTGCTCTGCCCATAAGTCAGCTGCCAAGACAGCATAAACCATGAAATGAAGTTTCTTTCTGGTCAGAAGTGACAAAACCTGCTAGCAGGACTACATGAGCATTTCTTGGTCAGCACACTTGGGAACATGCAGACACTGCCCTAGTGCCTTGGAGTGTGACTGAGAAGACAGTCGGACAGCTTGAGTCTATGGTGAGCCCAGCAGCCCCAAAACAAACTGAACCATGGTGCTCCTGGAACAGGAACTGCAGCTCAGATGAACAGCGCACAAGTCTCTGCGCACAACAGTCCTAGGTGAAGCTCAGGTGGCTGAAACTGTGACCTGCAAAAGTACCAGGGAAAAGCTTCAGCTTCACACTTTAGCAGGGAGGATTGAAACTTGGCTTTATAGTTCCAGGTAGATTTGAGAGACATGACACTGGCCTGAAATACAGCAGGCCTAGGTTTTCAGATTTGGGCCAGGATCCTCTGGAGTCCTTGGTATTAAAACCAAATTTACTGAACCAAGCATGGTGTCACTTGTAATCCCAGCACTCTGGGAGGCTGAGGCAGGGGGAGGATTGCATATTCAAACCTATGTAACCCAGCACTTAGGCAAAAGGATTAAGTTTCAGGCCAGTCTACACTACACACCAACACTGTCTGAAAAAAATCAAACAAAATGTAAGCCCAGTTGGCAGCTTGAAAAATTAGCAAGACTATATCTTAAAGTAACTTTTTTAAAGGGATGGGAATGTAGCTCAGCGCAGAAGACCCTGGGTTCTGTTCCCAGCAACGAAAAGGAGGGTGTCATCTCAAAAAAAGGAGTTTCCTCCCCTCATCTTGTGAAAAGTGACAAATTAGAGAAATGAACCTGCTGAGTGCTTCACTTGGAGTCAGTGACCGTGTCCCTTGACAGTGCAGAACTGAGGACGCCTAGGTGAGTGCGGAGAGAGTCCAACAGGCTTCTCCTTTGGTGTGCTTCTGCCACCGGGTGTACAGGGTGCCCCATGTTCCCCACCAGCCAGGAATCTGACAATCCCTGGAGACAAAGCCACAGGCAAGCACTGCCTGCACCCTTGGCCCCAGATTTCCCTGCTGCACATCCGACAGTAGCTATGCATCATGAGTTGGATGAATTTGCTAGACCAGCTCACAGAACAAAGGCAGACACATGGAGCGGAGGATTGCGAAGGAGATGACAGCAGGTCTGAGAAGAGACAGAGGGTGAGGTAGGAGGGAAGCACAGGAGCCTGCCTTCTGGACCCTCTATAGAAGCAGTGTATGCAAAACCTGTCACTTGAGGTTTTTCTGAGGCGCTTGATTGACTCATCAGCAACCTCTAATGATCAGTTGAACCCCAGACCCTCCACACTCCCGGGGGCTTAGGGATGGGGCGGAGACTCCCACCCTCTTACCCACTTTCCTCTTTCTAGTAGCCACCCTCACCCTGAGCCCAGTATGAGCGCTCATTGGCATACAGAAAGACATTGTCACTTAGGAGACACCAAGTATTGCAGGAGATGTGCCAAGAAACAGGAGGAAAACCAAGTGCCACACAGTGGCACCAGACCTTGCAGCACCTCTAGTCGAAAGGGCTCACAGCTGGTCTAAGTGTGGGGAGTGCCCAACCCAGTGAGGGCCGAAGCGCGGAGCCCGTATCACAGGTTCTACCCACTCGTACTGGGTCATACTGACAGCATCAGGCAAACTGGCTGCTTGACAGTGGGATTTTCTATGGCGAGTTAAGCAGCAGAAGAAAGACCCACAGGAATACACTGTTCAGGCAAACTTAGTTCCTGCTCAGCTGGAACCACTTAAAAACTCAAGATGGCTCATGTCTGTAACCCCAGCCAATCTGACCAAGGCAGGAGGATTGTGAATTTGATGCCAACCTGGACAACCCAACTAAAAACAAATCTGGGGCAACCCACTTTCCAGGCCCCCTTCTGTCTCTCTTAGACATTTTCTCTCAATGAATTCTTACTCTTCCATTGTTCTTAGAATTTATTACTCCATAATAAATTCATAATAATATCCAGCAGATTAGGAGTTATATTTCCCTTATTTTATTTGGGGGTCTTCCACCAAGGTAATTGGACAGATGTAAGGGTTTGTTTGCTTTGGTTTCATAGATCCTGAATTGTGCATCAATTAGGTAAAAACAATGAATCTCAGACACCAAAAGTCCCCTTTGTGGACTTTGGCTTTGATCCAGCCATCAATCAATACCCTGTCCAGCTCAGTAAGTGACCGTGCCACCCAGAAGAAGTTTGGAGGCACAGAAACACCAGGGACACCCTCCCTGGCTAGTCCTTTTGGCCTAGCAGTCTCACTCTTATCTGTGCCAAAACAGAAGATGCCAGTTGGTAACCCAGCTTAGAAGGAAAAGAATGTGTGGCATAGGCAGCAGTGAATAGGAAAAAAGTCAGAGTGAAATCAACTAGAAATCTATCCATCAAAGCTGAATGTATGGCTGTCCCAAGCACACAGATCCCTTGGTGAAAATGCATGCATGTGCTGACCAAAGTCATGGAAGGCAGTATCAGATCTGTTTATAATCATATAAATGCTTTACATATATGTAAAAGGGAACAGACATGGCATGACAGTAAGAAGAGTGAACATTCTACACCCGTGTAATACAACCTGGCTGAGTCTCACGCTGAAGTTCAGAAGCTAGGCTGAAAAGAATCCACTCTTTTATTCCACTTAATTACAGAAATAGGATCTCTGCAGGAACATGTCTACATGGTATAACCAAGTCACCACTAGAAGAGGTCCTGGCCAGATTCTGGGTGGTAGTGCAGACCTTCTGCTGTTTCTCTAAGTGCTGGTCACAGGCTTCTCACTTCTAGGGTTAGGGTTAGGGTTGATTTTGTAGTGCTGGACAATAAACCCAGGGCCTCATTTGTGCTCTATCACTGGGTCACTCCCCAGCCTTTGATGTTTTCCATCTGTGTGTTTTTGGGTATCCTGATAAATGTTTAGCTCTTTTTTAAAGTTAAATTGAAAAAAAACCTTTACTTGTAGCATTTTTGCCAGTTCCTGTGGTATAAATATTCCTGCTACGGCAGATTATAAGCTCCCCATGTGGTGTCACGGAGTGCTGAGTTAGGGGAAGTGCTTTCTTCATTCAGCTTCAATGTGTAGACCAGGCTGGCTTTGAATTCACAGGCCTCTTGCCTCAGCCTCCTGAGGGCTGGAGTTAAAAGTGTGTGCCACCACACCTCATGCAGAGTTTTTGTTTTTAAAGTCTTCTAAGGAAAGGCAACAGTGGGGGCTGGATGAGATTGGCCCATTCCTATTTGAACCCCTTATTGTCAACCAACCAGTATTGTCAACCCCTTCTTGTCAACCAACAATTTTATTGAGAGTTTATGTGCCATATACTTCACTCATTTATAGTGTATACTTCAGTGCAATTGAGTGTATTCGCAGTTTTATACCCATTGCCACAATGAAATTTATAAACATTTCACCCTAGTGGTCCCCAACACACCTGCTAGCCATCATCCTCCTTTCTTTCCCAAAGCTGGACCACCATGACTTCTGGTATCTACAGATCCATCTCATTTGGAAATTCCTTACGGGTAGAGCTGCACAGCCTGGGACCTGCAACAGGCTTCTGTCATTTGCCATGTTTTCAAGGCTTACCCGGGTTTCACTGTGCATCTACATTTTCTTTCTTTCTCTTCCTTCCTTCCTTCCTTCCTTCCTTCCTTCCTTCCTTTCTTTCTTTCTTTCTTTCTTTCTCTTTCTCTCTCTGTCTCTCTCTCTGTCTCTCTCTCTGTCTCTCTCTCTCTCTCTCTCTCTCTCTCTCTGTTTCTGTCTTTCTCTTTTTGTGGTACCAGGGATTGAACTCAGGACCCTGCACTTGCCAGGCAAGGACTTACTCTACTGAGCTATCTCCCCCGCCCCTTGTTT
>PVKA01001397.1:11281-148253 GCA_004027165.1 Ctenomys sociabilis | reverse complement strand
ATCGTGAGCCCATAATATTAAGCTGAGCTATAAATGGATATGGTCGACAATTTCTTTGAATAACTCCCTATGGTTGCAGAATGCTGGACTGTGTTGGATTGTGGTGTCGAGTTCAAGCACCTAAGGTAGTTGAATGTCAATGGAGTGCCCACTTTTGACAGGTGTAGACAAAGGAAGGGTTGTAGAAAGAAAAAATCATCATGTGTGTGTATAGACAGTATAGTTGGGATAGATAACGCTGTGCTTCTACATAATTCTATGAGATGCAAGATCTGCACTAATGGTGGTTGGACAGGATATTATGTCAGCTTTTAGTGGTATGGTCATCCACTAGGTAAATAATTATTGAATTTTTGATATAATTCAGCTATAAAAAAAACCTGTAAATATAATATCATGTATGCACCTTGTACAATACCAAAACATTATGAAAACAGTTTGCAATGTATTAATTCATCGACTCTGTATGGTTAAGGTGTCTTGAAACTGTCTGATTGACATTTGTATTTTAATAAAATAAAAATAAATGGAAAAAAAATAAATATAAAAAAATAAAAATAAATAAATAAATAAATAAATAAAATAAAAAAAGAGCTATCCCTATATTACCTTAGTGTGTGTGTGTGTATGTGTATGTAAAATACAAACTGCCTAGAGAAGCCTAGATCACAGGATAGACTCACTTCATCAAACCCAACCCCATGGCAGTGTTGCCAAGTACGAAAAATCAAAAATCCACTAACCCAAGTAGAAGAAAAAGGCAACTGGTAAAATAGCAAATGCTCTGGAATTTAAAAAAAAAAAAAAAAAACCTCAAAGATAAGAAATTACCTCCCACTGGGGCCAGGGAGATGGCTCAGTGGAGTAAGTACTTCACTGGCAAGCACACGGGCCTAAGTTCGATCCCCAGTTCTGCCCCCGCCCAAAAAAAGAAAATGCCCCTCATTAAGTGCTTGCTGACCTCACATGTGGCCATTATCACAAGATTTTCTATCACAGAGGATTAACAACCTCGTTCCTCTTTGGTGTCAGCCACTAGAGAAGAATGGCCCAGGCTCACCTTCTGCTCTGACCACAGGACAGGCCTCTACTGTTCTCCACACAAACACGTATTCACAGTTGTCTTGACGCTGAAATGCTGGGGATCCCTGCAATACAAACCAAGAGCTTACTTCATTTTCCTCTTGTTAACTAAATAAACAATAGTCAAAATTACTATCACATCTTTAACTTATATGACCTAAATATGCAGAATTCAGTACACATTTAAGGCCTATGGAAGAGTACATGTACAACATCAAACCGAAATCCATGAAAACAGAAGCAAGTTTTAAGTAACACAAAAGACTCTGAGACCAAAGGGAAACAGGAAAGCAAGTATGGACAAAGCACACAGCCAACCCGAACACATACCAAGGTCTGTGCACACTCAAATAGGATCCTGGTGGAGTAGCGCTGGTTCTCACACTTGTCACCGTTGACATACACAATGCTCAGGGATCCATTGGCTGCTGCCTGAGGACTGATCTGCACCACACCCAGGTTCCAGCTGCTGTCTTCAGACACCATACAAGCACCCACTGCACTGCCTGGCAAAACAGGCAGACAGTTCGGGGTGAGGAGTGGAAGGGAAGGGAGGCCAACCTGGAGCCAAACAAGCTTTCTAACAAATATTGTTAGAATATGAACTTAGGTCTCAACAGAGCTCACCTTGACACCCAGGAATGTACGGGAGAGGGTTGCAGACGCTCAAGTAGAAAGTTTTCTTCTTCCCATCAGCAGCAGTGTCCACAGCAGTCCACGGCTTCCCAACTGTGCTTAAGGCACTCAGATCGTACTCATTTCCAGCTGGGTCTGAAGCACAGAAGACATGGGAAATGGTGACCTGGTCAGTTCTAGGTTCACTCCCTGCCCCAAGCACAGACTGCCAAGGGTGCACCTGACGACCGACTATAACACAGAAGACCTCCAGGGCACCAGAGGATTTGCCTAACTACTCCGCCCTTGCAACCTGCACCCCGGAAGGAAACCAGCCCTAAAGAGGCCATAGGGAGCCTCCAAGACCAAGGCGCTCCCGAGCATCACACAGCTTTCAGCCTGGTTTTGGAAGCACGGTCTTTTTCTTTCTTCCTCAAAAAATCTTTTTTTTTTTTTGTATTCAGGACAGCATGTACAGGGCCTTACTGTATAGATCAGACTCATAGTGATCCACCTGTTTACAGCCTCCCAAGTGCTGGGAATTCAGGGGCACACCACCATGCCCAGTCTCAATTGCCATCTCAGCATGTCCCGGGACCGGGGCTGGCATCACAGGCCAGGGGATGGAACTCCTGGCCATGAGTCTGCCTAAGCAGGCATTTTAATCCACTGAGCTATTTGGCTGGCTCTTCCTCAAATAATTTTTAACTCATGTATTTACTTTTTTCTTTGGCTTTTTCTTTTGTTCTTAAGCAGTATCTGACCCTGAACCACAGCTTAAAACGATTAATTAGATGAGCATGGTGGCATACTCCTGTAATCTCAGTGCTCTGCTCTAGGTGGTCAAGGCAGGAGGATTCCAAAATTGAGCTCGGCCAAGCAACTCAAGATCCTATCTCAAAAAATGAAAAAGACTGTGGATGAAGAGCCTCCATACAAAGGCCTGTGTCCTACCCCGGGGGCACACACACATAAATTGTGTCCACAACCAGAGCCTCTTTAAGAGAGATTACAACTCTAAACATCATTAAAATATACATAGACATGTGTTATTTATATTTTTTTAAAAAGTGTCTGTGAAGATAGCAGGCAATACCTGTACAAATATACACATTCACACATGTACATAGATCCAAACAGATATACACACATACAAATCTACAGGAATATGCACAGAAAGTATAGACGAATTCCACATTCCACACATTCAAAAAGCCTTTAAATTTCTAGGTCTTACCAGTCACTTGGCAATCCACTGGAGAAGGAACACAGGCCAATGCAGTCTCAAACTCAAAGTAAGTGTTCCGGATCCGTCGTGCAGAGTCAATGTCCTGGTGTAGGAATGTGACAGATCCTGGGTAAATGTCATCATTGCAGATAAAGCGAATAATAAAAGCAGTACCTGCAAAATACAAAGCCAGGGTTCAAGACATAACGCCATTTGTAACACAGCACAACCATGGCCAGCAACAGGCCATATCACCCTTCTGGAGTCTGACACAGCGAAGTAAAGTGTGTGTCCAGAGATCTAACACAGACCTGTGGTCACATTCATAGCACCCCAGGCCTGTGGAGAGGGTCTGGGCCACAGCCTAATCTCCTACCATTCTTACTCTGCCTGAAAGTAGTCAAATCCCACATCAGCTTATCAGTCCTACCAGTAAAAGATGTGACTCTCATATACTGGCTTTTTAAAATATTTGTAAAGTCTCCAGAACCTACAAGAAAGAGACAAAAGCCTTCTGGGTGCCTGCACAAGGTGTGTGCAGTGGAGCAGGGCAGCACATGACTCCGATCCTGCAGAACCACACAGGACTACAGAACCAGCCCGCGAGCCGGAGTGGCTCGTCTGCCCTAACATCTCGAACCTCTCACTCTGACCACTGAGCTTCAAAAAGACTCCTCAAGGGAATCCTGCAGAGTGGCGTGAGCAGTGCAGAGCACAAGGTATGGTAGGGCCGCAGCTACACACAGCACAGCGCTGGGCAGTCCCCACTGCTTGGTTCACATTTATCAGTGCCCTGAACTCCCACAATAACCCACCACACCATCAAGCAACAGCAGCATCCCCAACTTCTGTGTGAAGACCTAAAGCCCAGAGAAGTCAATCAAGCCTAACCGAAGGAAGCAGCTCTGTGTAAGTGAGTTGAACCCACAGAGTACCCACAGCAGGATTCTGCCAGCAGTCAGTCACTAAATGCTCCCTACTGCTAACCACAGGACCACAGCACTAAATCTGTACAAAGACGGATGATTGGCTTCTGGTTCTGGTTTCAGAGCCAGAAAAAGGCATCACAGATAAGTAATTAACCAGTTCCAAAACAATGTTCTGGAACTGGAGAGCAAAATAATTAATTATAAAGAATGAAGCACATTCCTTTCTGGATGAGACAATATGGTGGCTCACTTTAAGATAAACAACTAAACTGCCAGGCATGGTGATCCACACCAGTCACCCCAGCACTTGGGAGGCTGAGGCAGGAAGACTGCCATGAGCTCTCAAGACCAGCCTGAACTATATAGGGTTCTCTCAAAGGAAAAATATTTTATGGCCAGGACTATTAGTGCATGTCTGTAAGCCCAGCACTCAGAAGGCTGAGGCAGGAGGATTGCTAAGAGCTCAAGGCCAGCCTGGGTTACAAAGTGAGTTCAAATGAGCCTGAACTGCATTGTGAGACCCTGTCTCAGAAAGATAATCAATCAATCAATCATAACTCTCCATGTGAGGAGCAATGCACTCTACCACACCACCTCTACCCTGTGCTCACCAACTCTGATCAGGAAGGGCCCAACATGAGCTTGCTTCCTCCTCTAGAGCACTTTCTGCACCAACTCTGGTGTTCCTTCTCTACTCCCCAAAGAAAGGGTATGTGGACCTCTGCCAGGTGGGCCACACTGCAGCAGCACCCCTGAAGTCATCCAGATGGAACGAAGACCCAGAGCTACACAGGGTTAAGAGAAGCCAGAGGCCGTTCACCTATGCTCAGTACATGAGCAGGACACTCCACGCTGGCTCATCACCTTCAAGTAACTCCAAAGGCAACCAAGACATTCATCAACTTGGACCAGCTACACTGAAAACTTCTTTAACCAGCTGCAATAATCTCTCCATAGTTCCAACCTCTAATCTTAAGACCTCCCCAATATGTTATATGAAATAAACTTCTTTTCTTTAAAAAAAAAAAAAAAAACCTCTTCAAAGATTATGCACCACCTCAGTCCCCTATTTTTTTCTCCCCAGTACCAGGGATTGAACTCAGGACCCTATGCTTGCCAGGTAAGTACTTACTCTACTGAGCTATCTCCCCAGACTATTTTTGTTCTTAAAATTAAAAAAAAAAAAAAAAAAAAAAAAAAAACTTCATGATTTTCAGCATATTTTGTTTAATCTCACTAGGTATTTTGTTTAGAGACAGAGTCTCACTAGGTATTTCATGCTGATCCTGAACTATTAGCTCAAAATGATCTTAAACATGGCGACCGTCTTGCCTCAGCCTCCCAATTGCTGAGATTAGAGGTGTGACCCATCACACCTGGGTATTTTTAACTGGCACACTAATTATACATATTTATGGGATACCGTGCTGTATTTTAATACACATATAAGTCCAGCATGGTGCACACTCCTGTGATCTTAGTACTCAAGAAAGGAAGATAACAAGGTTCAAATCTGAGCAAACTAGGAACTCAGTAAGAGCCTATTTCAAAATAAAAAACTTGAAAGGCCTGCAGATGTTAACTCAGCATGAATGTTAACTCAGGGTTCAATCCTTGGTAACGCGCCAATAATAACAGTAAGTACACATACAAAATGGATAATGAACAAATCAGTGAGAGTACATAGCTATCACTTTAGACAAGTATTATTTCTTTGTGTTGGGATATTCATAATCCTCTCTGCTAGCAGTATTAAAATGTAGTTTTTGCCAACTCTGTCTTCCTACACTATGGAGCTCCTCTCTCCACCCACCCCTCTTTCACCCACACCCTTCCCACTGTTCTACTCTCCACTTCAAGATTAATGATTTGACTTCCACATGTATGTGACAAAGTATCTGTCCCTTTCTATACCTGACTTCCTTCAGATAACATATGTCCCTCCAGTTCAATGCAGGTTGCTAAAATATGAGGATTTCATTCACTGTTAAGGCTGAAAAATATCCCATTTTATGATATCACATTTCGATGTGATACAAATCATAATGTGATATGATGTGCTACGATGTATTACATTTTCTTCATTCATCCATCTACCGATGAGGACCCTACATTGATTCCATAGCTGCCCTACTGTGAAAGGTGAGGCAGAACATGTGAATACAGATACCTGACACACATTTCTATTCCACTGGATACATGCCCAGCACCAGGACTCAGCAGCTAGTTTTCTAGTTTTCTTAGGACCCTCTAACAGTTTTACTGATTCCCACTCCCAAAACACGCATGAGAGCTCCCCTCTGCAGCGTTTTTGCCAGCATTTCCCTTGTATATTCTTAAACAGTTACTGTCACTAGGGAGAGAAAATATATTACTGTGGTTTTAACTTAAGATTCCGATGGACATTTTTTTCAGTTATTAGCCAACTGTGTTTGTTTTTTGAGAAATTTTTATTCTAGTCTTTTCACCCATTTTTTAATCAAACTGTTTAAAAGTCACTAGGAGTTCTTTATGTATTCTGCAAATGAACCCCACCAGACAGCCTATAAATATTTTCTCTCTCACTTAGGTCTTTAGACCTGTTTTGTCCTTTGGTGTACAGAAACATTTGAGGTAGTTCTGTCAACCTTTGCTTTTGTTTTTATATTTTAGGGATTCATATTAAAAAATAAAAATCCTTCATCAGATCAATGCCCTAAAGCATTTCTCCTCTACTTTCACCTAGTACTTTTAGGTTTTAGTCTTTTAAATCTTTCATCCATTTGGAGAACCAGGTTTTGATACAGGGGCTAAAATTCTTCTACATATGAACACCCAATTCTCCCTGCACCATTTATTGAAGGTGTTCCTTTCTCCAATGAATGTTCTTATAAATATATAGATTTCTGGGAGCTCTGCTCCACTGGTCCGTGTGTGTCTCATCTTCCGTTTGTACCATGTTGCTGGCTTCACAATATGTGTTGGAGCCAGGAATTAATAATGACTTCAGCTTTGCTTTTTATTCAAGAATACTTTTTGTTATTTGGAACTTTTTGTGATTCCACATAAATTTTAGGGGGATGGTTTTTTCTATTTCTGTCAGAAATATCACTGGGGAAAAAAAATGTCACAAGAGAACAACTCATTCAGGACCCCTCTCATCTCTCAGGAGCTATTCCTAGTCCTCATTCTCCAATAAAGTTTCCCACTTTCAACCTCCACTGTTTCTTACATTGACTCCAGGGCACATGAACTTGGTATGTCCGACACCTAGCATTTCCCCTGTATCATCTTGGAGATCCCATCAAGATACTAGGAAGGTGAGAGTATGCTTTTATTTCATGGTTCTAAAATATTCTGACTGAATTCTAATTCTGAATTGCATCTCGCTTAATCAACATTGTCATCCTTCAATTTTATGCCTTGTCATTGTCAACTGCTCAGGTCTTATCTCTTTTATGCATTGTCTTTGTTAAAATTATGATAAATTTAAACTGCGAACCTGGGAAGATCATGGTATTTCTTATGGGCATTTCATTCCCATTCTGCACAAGCTATACTTTGGACTTAGTTGCTGAACTAATTAATGCTCCTAGGTTTACCTGTTTGACTCATGTGACTGTTGTGGTTTGTTATCTTAGACAGTAGCACCACACAAATGTTACCAGAGCAGCCCCTAATGCCTTTGACCTAAAATCCTGTAAGTGGTCATTTTATGAAATCTGGTTCACACTTAGAATATATATATATATGCCTATCAATAAGGCACAGTACTTCTTCCACCAATTCTGCATATAATAACTCAAACCTTTCACTGATTAAAAATAATGTGTTAACTATGATCTGAGTCTCATAAAAAATTGTTATAATAATTTAACAAGAACTGCTGAGGCTTAGGAAAAAAAAAAAAAAAACTCCCTTTGGTGAATAAAGCAGCAGCTATCTGGAAATAGTTTCCTCCATGAATGGAGACCCTAGCAATTTCTACAGCCTATGAAAATCACACACCAACAAATGCTGCTACATATTATTTGTGGTATGGTTACATAGGCCATGTTGTAAGGTTAACTTCCTGTGGGTAAAACAGTAAGATTCATTAAAAAAAAAAAAACAGATGTTGTTGATTCAAAATTAAAATTAAGGGACAAAGGGGTTCACATAGTAATGCCACTCATTAATGCTAATCTCATGATGTACTAAATGTATGCATGCCTTCCAAGGGTTCAGGTCTTCTAAGATGTAAAATGAAGATTGTTTATGGTGATAATCTTTTCCTTTAGACTCAAATATCTGCATCCTCTTGTGCTCCAGCTACATATGAAGGGCTACACTACATGGCAAGCCAGCATGAGATCACCATTAAATGATAAGTTTAAAAAATTATGTGCTGTGTATATTGTATGTGTCACTACACTTTGCTCAGGAACCAAATAATCCAAACAATGTCACACACTAAAATCAGACGCTACGTATTATAAATTTCTAAGGCACACTGAAAGACAGATGCATTCTCCTTAGATGGCATCCTACTGAGGGATAACAAATTTGGCGGCAGTTTGTGTCTTTTAATGTCTTGTGATCAGACGGAGATATCTGACTAAAAAAGGCTCTTCTATCCTAAGATGGACATTTAAGTGTGTTTCGAAGATACAGCATGATTATCATGCTGAAATACTATGTGTGTCTTCTGATCTCAAGTTTTCTCTGTAAAACTATCTAAACTGTTGTATATTAATATTCTGCAGGGATTAAACTACTAAAACAACTATGGTTGCTAAGGAATAATAGTCCTCTAGCTATACTTTGTATTTCAAAGTGCTTACTATTCAGGTGTGAGATTATAATAGTTAAGTTCAGTGCTCCATCTGTAGGGTTTTTTTGCAGAACCAGAATTGAGCTCAGACCCTTGTGCTTGCCAGGAAAGCACTTATTCTATTGAGCCATCTCCCCGGCCCCGCCACCTGTAGTAGTAATGTCACTGATCCAACAACTAAAGTTTAGAGATCAGAGTTAAATTAACTGGGCTAAGAGGACAGCCAGTATTTTGGCACTGCTCCTCCATAGTCAACAAAGACCCTAGACATAAGGGCATCTTTCTATGAGATCCTACAACTGTGATGTCACCCAACTTCCTGAGCAGGGAGATTGCTAGACTCAGAGGACAAGAATCAACAAGTTTACTGTGTCAGAAGAAGGTAACCAAGAGAAAATGTCTCCCCTGCTTTCATAGAAAGCAACATCCTGCTAGCTGACACTGACAGAGGCACTGAGAGGCTCTCTGCATGCTGCCAAAGTAATGGCTAAGGAGATTTAACTGACCTTGACAGTAAGAGATTAATCTTGATTAACACAGGTCTCACTTTTAACTTGGTCTTAACTCCCTCAGAACACATATAAAAAAAAAAAAAATACCACAGTAATAAGAGCTAGATATAAAAAGGGGCTCCAATCACTGACCCTTTTTTGAAAATTTCCAACTACATGAGTAGCTGCTCATTAGGTTAAGATGGAAAAAACTGCAGTGGAATTTATAAAAGCTTAATAAAAGACTCTAAATGCCTTCTGTTTTCTTACAGATAAACTAAAAGGACTTACAACAGTCCTTCTCACATGAAAATATGAGGTACAGACAACCTCCATCAGTAAAGGAGTCTATGAGTCATCCAGGTACAACTGCTATCTGGATGTGGCTCTTTCCCCAACCTCCTTTCTATTCTAGCATTCACGCTTTGACTACTTATGCTTTAATTTCTTGGAAAACTTGTTTATTACTGCGTTGAGGTTGACAAACTCCCAAGTGATAATGCAGATAGAGCTAGTGACAAATATGGCACTCCCCTTTGTCCAGGATCCACCTGACTGACCCTGTAAAGGATTCGTAATTGCTAAACTACAACATGATTTCTGAAGCCCATTAGATTAGTTCTTAGAGAAGACCCTTAACTGTGGTTTCTTCTACACAGACCCCTCTCAGGTCAAAGCAGCTACATGGAAACTATATCCCTTTTCCCCTAACCGCAGTCAGGAATACCTCTTCAGAAGGGGCAACAGATACTGGGTCTTCATGGGAGTCAGGGTAGAAGATGGACTGTGGCTGGAGGTGCATCTGAAAGAGTAAAGTCTCAAAAGCTAGTTTTACATACTTCCCTAAAAAAAGGAATGGACACTTGGGATTACTGGGATCTCCCTTTTGAGACTTCCCATTATCTCATTAGGGGTGGGCCAACCTCCCTAAGACTAAGATTAAGACTGCTAAGACTGCAGAATTAAAGACAAGGCCAGGACTATTCCCACAGTTAATGACATCATCCATGTACCTTTGCTACCTAAATGACTATATTTGCAATCTTACTGGTTGGTCAGAATTTTGACCCATGTTGTACCTACCTCACAGTTTTGCTCTATAAAATTTCCTTTGAGAGGTAGGTTCACTGGCAACCTATTAGGGACTCTATCCCTAAGGAGCTATTCCTTTTTTTTTGTTGTTATTGACTTGAGCTATTCACAGCTCAGTATATTAATATGACTTTACTTTATATACCACCATTTTTATACTTTTCTGCTGGATGGTTAAGACCAAGTTAAGCAAGACCTATATAACAAGAAATGTAACTTTTGTATCAGGTAAGCAGTCAGGTACCCTCAGGGTTTGTCCTGTAACTCTGTACCACACTTTGTAG
This sequence comes from Ctenomys sociabilis, assembly GCA_004027165.1. Lineage (NCBI taxonomy): Eukaryota > Metazoa > Chordata > Mammalia > Rodentia > Ctenomyidae > Ctenomys > Ctenomys sociabilis. The sequence continues at coordinate 137,739 of PVKA01001397.1, read as the reverse complement.
ATCCCTTTTCAGTGTCAGTCATGTGGACAAGTCACAGCCACTGCTTGATCAATTTGCTCTCTGAGGACGCCTGAGAGAAAGTTTTTTATCCATGTGACTCTCAGGAGCTATTCCTATACCCCATTCCTATTCTTCAATAAATTTTCCTGCTCTTAAAAACAATGTGAGGAGCCAGGCATGGTGGCGCATGCCTGTAATCCCAGCACTCAGGAGGCTGAGGCAGGAGGATTGTTGTGAGTTCGAGACCAGCCTGAGCTACAAAGGGAGCTTAAGGCCAGCCTGAACTGCATAGTGAGACCCTGTCTCAAAAAGACAAAAAAAAAAAAAACAATGTGAGGGGTCGGAGATGGCTCAGTGGAATAAGCACTTCCCTGGCAAGCACAAGGGCCTGAGTTCCATTCCCAGTTCCGCAAAAAAAAAAAAAAACAGTATCAGGGCTGGCCAAATAGCTCAGGAATTAAAGCACATGCAAGGGGGTTTACCCAGGACTGCACTGCCGACCCTGCTTCCACTCCCAGGGTGCACTGAGAGAGCAACTGAGACTGAGTGTGGTGGTGTGTACCTGCAATTCCAGCACTTGGGAGGTGGTAAACAGGAGGATCACTACAAGTCCGATGTAGGTAGTAGTGAGACCCTGAACACCCTGTAGACCTCTCCTTAAAATACAAAAAAAAAAAAAAACTTTGGAATTCCATTGGAATTCCATGACTTTATCTAGAGACTATCTGGGGTGGTAGGGATATTTTAACAATTTTACTTTTTTTTTTTGAACCCCACCACTGTGAAACAGCAACAATAACAATGAAGCTATATGATCCTGGGCTTTCCTTTATTGGGAAACATTTACTAATACTGTTATTACTTATGTTTGGATTTTCTATGTCCTCAGGGTTGAGTTTTGGCAGATATAACACATTATCTTAATCTAGGTTTTCCAGTAGGTTGGCACATAATTGCTCTTATGGTGTCAAATGTTTCTGAGTTATTTCTATGGGATCAGCTGTATCCCTTAGTTACTGGGTGAAATGTGCTACAAATGTCTGATTCAACCATTTGGTCTGGAGCACAGTGTAACTTGGATACTTTTTTATCTTGGTCTAGATGATCTAGTCATGTCCCGCTCCTTTCTGGTTTCCATTTGCATGAGAGCTGCTTCCATCTGTTCACTTTGTGTCTATGTGTGTATTTACTGTTTAAATGAGTTTCTTATATCAAGCATCTTTGGGCCTAGTTTTATTTTTAAATCTATGGACAACTTCATCATTTTTTGAGGCATCTAATCCAATTACTAAGTTATTATTGAGAAATACAGACATATCCCTGCTGTCCTTGGAATATATATCTGGCTGTTTCACACATCCTTTGTTCCTCTTTCCTCTCGCTCATTTTTATAGGCTGCCGGTTTTCTGTAGTGACAGGGTTTGGTTTCCTTCTTCCTTCCTCCATCTGCTTTCCTTTCTCCAAACTGCTAAGTTTTGCACCTCCATGTGTTTTCATCATGACTGTCACCTTTCTTCTTCTCTTGCAGGATTGTGCTAAAGCATTTATCAGTCCATGAGTCCCTTCTTTTTGGCCTTAGCAAGTCTTCACGTGTACTTCCTTCTCAAGGACAATTTTGTTGGATACAACTGGCACATTTTCCTTCAGGACTCTGTCTCCAACTTAACAAGGCATCTGCAGAGAAGTCCACATTTAGTCTAATGGGGTTTCCCTACAGATGACAGGATGCTTTTCTGTTTAGAAATCTTCTGTCTTATCGCTCGGGTGGTGGCACACACATATAGTCCCAGCACTTGGGAGGCTGAGGCAAGGACGATCATCCTGGGTTCGAGGCCTGTCTGAGTATACAGTGAATTCAAGAACAGCTTGAACCAAGACCCTGTCCCAAAACAACAACAAAAAGTGTCTTCTTTTAACAATTTGAACAGAACATGCCTCAGAGACATATTGTATAGTCCAGTCTATTAGGGATCCTATGAAGCTCATACAGCTGAACACAAATACTTTCCCTAAGTTTTTCTGTACCTCTTTTCTCTTGAAATAAACGCAATACAAACACTTGCTCCTGTAATGATGTCCTCTAACTTGTCTTCTTTCTCTGTTAATCTGATAGGGCTATTTCAAGATTTGTTTTCAAGCCCAGAAATACTCTCCTCTTCCTTAACAATTCTACTACTGAGGATCTTAACTATTTTTAAAATCTCTCTGAGTTCCTTACTTTCATGATGCCTAATTCTTTTTCATGTTCTCTCAATCTGATAATTTTTTCATTCATATCATACAATGTCTCCATCTCATCAAATTATTTATCTTCATTCTCATGAGTTTCACCAGCTTTCCTTGATCATTTACTTTTCTTTGTCAAACAATTTATTTCCTTTTCTTTTTAGGTCTGTTACCAGAGTTATTGTATTTTGCTGAAGACATCATGTTATCTTTTTTTCATGCGTATGTCCCATTATTATCTGTATACCTGGAGGATCAGCTGCTTCTATCCATTTTACAGGGTAGCCTTCACAGTAAGACTTTGTAGTGGTGAGGTATGAGTGCCAGCATCCTGGCTGAATATGCTGAACTTTTTTAAGTGAGTACAACAGTTATCAGTGGTGATCTCTATGGGCTTGCTGCAAATATTTGGGGATTCCACCACTTCCTAGGATGTAGCTCCTAGGGGCAGGTTTGTCAAAAAATCTGTGCCCAATTGTGGCCCATGCATTTGAAGACCAGTCTAGTGGCCCAGGTGGGTATAGCTCAGTATACATAATAAAGGAGTGAAATGCTATCTGGGAGCCACTGGGGGCTTATGTCACACTAGATAACTCACATAGAGCACCTATCATTGTCTGAGGTGTGCCTTCACAGAACCTCTAGGTTAATACTTGTTCAGATGGTCTGTCCAGCTGCCTCCTGGGGCCAAGGGTGGTTGGGTGAGGCTGATCTATCTGTTTCTAGGGCCTTAGCGAGCCGAGCTTCTGAGAACTGACTACTTGAGTATTTCCTGATGCCACAGGAGGGCAGGCAGAGTCATATAGGTGCTAAGACCAAGAATAGGTAGTGTGAGTTACTTGGGTGACTCCAGAGCACTGGAAGGCTGGGATGGGGCCACCTGACTTCCTACAGGCCTTTGCACACCATGTTGCTCAGGGTGGGTCACCCAGTTGTTCTTGGAGTGGTAGGAAGGTAGGAGGGGAATCCTGGCAGGTGTACAGGCCTCTGTCAACAGAGGAGCTGCAAAGCTTTGTGCAAGAAGAGCCCAGGTGTGGAGAGTAGTGTGGCCTGGGCTCTTTCTCCAACACTGTGGTAGCTGCATAGCTTCCTAAACTGGACTCACAGCCTGCATGAGTCACAGTGTCCCTGGTAATAAATCCCTCCTCAATCTGTGGAATGATGGAAGACTGCTAAACCTTCTGCCAGGGTTGATCTTAACAGATGGGACAGTATATATTTGTGCTTTATCTGGGTAAAGACACCTTGCAGCTCCATGCCCTACATACCTGTCACAGTCCACTGCACTCTGGCTCTCTGCCTCAAACACTCCCATGAAGCAGCTGATCCTTTTTGTAATGGGAAGCACAAAAGGCACCTCCAGTCAACTGCTCTGCTGACATCATTTCAAGATTCCCAATTTTTAAACTACCCCAACAGTCCTTGACCTATGCTAGCCACTGTCTACATAAGCAGTGCTGAGCCTCTAGCATCTGTTAGCACAACACAAGATGAACAAACATAATGAAGAACAGGGTGTAATAAGCCTCGGACAGCAGAACCTTCTGGTCCTTCCAAATGTTCACCTAATGTCCACTAACATGGCAATAGCATTTTTAGCAACCACATCACATGACCAGCTCTTGCCCATTTCTACCATGGGGTGATGGAAACAGGATGGCTTTGGCAGCAGACACAAGGCTCAAGCCCAGTTCTGCTACTTGTGGCCCTGGACAAGTTCTTGCACCTCTGGGCCTCTTTGTCATCTGTACAACAGGAATGCATTAGTTGCCAGGAGAAGATCAGAAAGCAAGGGACCTGGATCCTCACTTTGATGCTGCACTCCTAAGCTGGACTCATAGACTGCCTGGGTTACAGTAGACCACTGAGAAGCTACTGGCCATGTTCCTGGCACATGGCCTCTCTGGCTTTCAGCATTGTGTGTAAAATGAGTCAGTGGCCAAGCAGAAAGACTCGAACACAAAAGGCAAGTAAGACTGACAGTGCTGACATGAACATACAGCATTTTAACACAGGAGTGGTACAAAGAAGACCTGCAATATATAGCAGCTGATATTATTCTACTAATAGCCACTGTCCTGACGAAGGGCTTGGACTAGATCTTGGATTTCATGACACAAAAAATGGTACCTGCTTCTGCTATATAGCACAGCTAAAAAAAAAAAAAAAAAGGAATAGAAGTCAGCCAATAATAAATGCTGGAAGGGACTGTGGGGAAAAATAAACCCTTCTCCACTGTTGGGAGTGCAGACTGCTACAACCACTATGGAAATCAGCATGGATATTCCTCAAAAAACCTGGGAAAATGGAGGTCCCATTCAAGCCAGGTAGTCCCTCTTGAGTATTTTTCCAGAAAAACTGAAAACATCATACTGCCCCAATATATGTGCACCCATATATTTGACATAGCTAAATCTTGGAAACAACCCAAATGCCCATCAACTGAGGAATGAATAAAGATATGGCATTTTTATACACTGAAGTATTACTCAGCTGTATATTAAAAAAAAAAAAAAAGGGTAAACTCAAATCAAGGCTTTTATCAGTAAATGGATGCAACTAGAGACCATACTCATAAGCGAAATAAATCAGACCTCCGTGTATAAACATCGTATTATTTCTGTAGAACAAGAACCAGAAACAGTAAATAAAATCTGAAAGGAAAAACAGATAATGTGAAAGGGAAAGAAATGGTTCAAAGGGAAGGAAAGAGAAAAGAAGGAAAAAATATGTATGTATATACACAGGATAGCTTGGATAACCATACTATTGATTTCTGGTGGTCTACAGAAAGGTACAATTCATATTTAATTTTTTTTCTCTCTTTTTAATTTTTTATAATTTTTGACCAATTTTGCACGCTTATATCTGGTAATCTGAGCCACTAATTTGAAGGTAACAATACATAATATAACAACCACTATTGACTTCCTGTAATTTTGTTTAGTGAAATTCTGTGTCATTTGTTTTTTCCATTTTTCTTTTAAAAAAAATAAAACAGGAATGTTAAAAATTTAACACAGCAAACTGTGTTTATTACATTAAGAAACAACAGAAATTTACAAGGGAAAAAAAATCAGTTAACTTTTATGATCTTCACCCATCACAGATTTAGCACCAAAGGAAATATGATTGATATTGGGGTGAAAACATTCCTGGTCTGAGAACAAGTGGTAGCAAGATAAAAGGATCCCCAGGGTGGGGCAAAGGAGGGGCCAGCAGAGGCACCTCCCCAGGGACATGAACAGAAGCTGTCAAAGTGCAGACAGCAAGACGAGGGTCATATGTCTGATTGTGTGCCCCTGGGGAGGCTGGTACTTAGCAACCTATGAACATGCTGATTGTGTGCAGACAGTCATAGAACTGCCGAGACCGTAGCTGAGGACTCTGAGCTCACCTCTGTCTCCAGGAGGAAACCCTCTGTAGGTCAGCGTCAGAAGGCCCTCCGTGGACACCTGGAGGCTCTTCTCAAATCCAACTGGCTTTTCTGGCCGCAGATCCTTCAGCTGCTGTGTCTCAGTTGTTGCTTCACAGCCTGAAGCAGGCTTTTCAGCAATAGTCCCACAGGCAGGCATGGTGCCACAGACATTGAACTAGAGGCCGAGCAGCAAGGACCACAGAAATGCAGTTAGGCTTCACAAGCCACCTCAGAGAGAAGCTCTAGTAACCAAATTAATTTCTTATTATTTATTAATCGATTTACCAATTCTCCATGTATGGGCAGATTAAGTCCTAAAGTTAGTAGATAAGGCATAACGCAAAGTCTAAATACCAATACCCATAAATTTCCTCTATATATTAGTTTTACTTATTTAAAGAGTCCTGTGTATATAAATGTTTAAGATTATCATGTATGTAATAATATACTGGGGCCAGGGAGATGGCGCAGTAGAGTAAGTGCTTCCCTGACAAGCGCAAGGGCCTGAGTTCAAACCCCAGTTCCATTAAAAAAAAAAAGTAATAACATACTATGTTTAATAAAGGGACAGTATATAAGCCTTAACTACAAAGCTTTTATAATTATGCTAGAGGAAGTTCATGTAGTTTTAAGCATGCCCATTATAAGCAAATATAAAGTGATGACCTACATTTTTAAATTTATAAAGAAAATTATTTCTCATAGTTACTAAAGATACTGATTATCATTTCACTAAAATTCAGTTCACTATAGTTTTGAAGACAAAGCAGAATACATTCTTTGGCATGGAGATAAAGAAAGGAAAAACCTCACCATTAAGGACTGGCAAGGAATAGAGTTCAAGATGGCATACAGAAAGTGCTTTCCTTAGGGACTGAGGCTAACTGTAACCCATGTGTCTCTGCAATTCAAAGCAAACTGGAAATCACCACATGGCTCTCACCACAAATGTCTTCCCAATGCCTGAGACCACGTATCCTTGTGAAGTGCTGAGTGGGTTAAGATTAAACACAAATCCGCTGTTGGGGTCCCTTATAGAACAGGCCTGCAAGAATCAAAAGGCAAAAAAAAAAAAAAAAGAATCAAAAGGCAGAGAGAACACTACCAATCTAATTCCACATGAGGACTTCCAGAGCCTGCATATTTGTAATTTACACAGCTGGGCTTTCCCTTACCAGGTGTGGTGGTACACTTATAATCCCTCCTATTTGGGAAACTGAGGCACAAGGATCACAAATTAGAAAGCATCATGGGCAATTTACTAAGACCCTGTCTTAAAATCAATATACGCACTTTCTGTCTGTGTCTGTCTCTGGGGAAAGGGGGGTGGGGTGGGGGTGGTACTGGGGTTTGAACCCAGCCCTTTCACACTGAGCTATCTATTGCTCCTTTTTTTTTTTTTTTTTTTTTTTTTTTAAATTTTGAGACAGGGTCTAAGCCATTAAATTGTCCAGGCCGGGCTCACACTTGAATTTCTACTGCCTTAGCCTTCCTGAGTGCTGAGCTCACAGGTATGTACCACTACACCCAGCAAACAAGAACAATTTTTCTTTAAAGGCTAGGGATGCAGCTCGGTGCTGGCATGCATGAGGCCCTGGGTTCAATAACCAGTACAATAAACCATGCCATGATGAAAAATCCCTATCAAAAAGGCAGCCTATCCAAATACAGCTCCTTATGGCTATCAATGCACGTGTGTTCACCTGGAAGCTCCTGAGATAGTAGGAAGTACAACAGAAGCCACACAAAACCCAAACATGTTAAGAAATCTCAGGCTTGTTTTTGATCTCTATGATTCACATAAAGGTACTGATAAAGCACAGTTGGGCAACTCACAAAGGACTTCCCGACCCCCTTAGGGTGTAATCAGCTTTGTCCTGGGCCTCCTGTGCCCCTAAATGCAGGAAATAGAGCAGCGAGCACTGCTCCAGAAGCACGACTACGGACAGCCACTTGGTTCCCCTTTCACGGAGCAATAACCTGAGCTGGCACATCATGTGCACAAGCCACATTCCCCCCTGCTGTCCTCACTCTGGGGTGCAGCAGGAGACGTTAGCAGGCAGGGAAAGAGTCCCACCATAAAGAAATGCACACAGCAGCATGAAAACAACCCCCAGCTGTGCAGAGGCAGGAAATACCTCTGGGAAGCTCATGCTACACTCTGCAGGGCACTGTGCAGCCAGCAAGAGCCAGGCCAATGCTCAACTGTCAGGACCAGCCTGGGCACACCTGTCACCTCAGAAGAGAAGCTGGAAGATGTGGTAGGAAGCAGAGGGTGAGGCCTTTCAGTAGCCCAAGATTGCAGGCATAGATAAGATCACTTGGGGCACATGGCTCTGCCCTGTGGATGAAGTCACATTAAAACACACAGGGTTTTAGGTCACTAGAACAGACAGCAATCACTTGAAGCACACAGGGCCCAACCTACAGATAAGGACACACAGCACACACAGCTCTGTCCTTTAAGACTAGTGCCACTGCCACATGGGAGGGGCGGGGTATAGAGTAGAAAAGGAATCTACAGTGAATGGGGAGTAAAACTGAGGGTCCTGTCTCTGACCCTGGGACTTGGGCATTGAGCTCAAGTGGAGAGCACAGCATGACCTCAGACACTTCATTCAAAAGGCAGAGCCAGGGGCAGTTCTGAGCCAAACAACTGGAGGAGATGTCCAGCAGGAAGTTCAGCCAGAAATGGTGCACATACCTGGTCTGTCTCTGTCATAGTCTGGATGGGGCAGGCAGCCTCTGTGTTCCACACGAAACTGACCACGCAGTCCCAGTTGAGAGAAAATATGGGGTGGGTGTTCTGAAAGGTCAAGCACAGGGTAAGAGTAACAGCATCTCCACTCGAGATTTGCCTACCTGGAAAGTATTCATACAACCTGGTAATTCCTCATAAAAAAGCAACTGGGTCTGCAATGATTTAGTTGATGACATACAGACTGGTAATGGACACAACTACAAAAAAAAAAAAAAATCCTTAATATTCTTAATAACCCCTGAAAGCTAACATCATTAATTTTATGCCCTACACATTTTTTTTAAGAGTAGAAAAATTTATTGGAGAAAAGGAAGGAGGGATAGGAATGGGGGAATGGAGAATAGAAATAGCTCCTGAGAAACTGGAAGGGTCCCAAATGGGTTGCCCTATGTCATACACATTTTACCACAACTCAAAGGGAAAGGTATGTAATAACTGCAAGGCATTTTTCTGCAGAGAGCCCCCATCCCAGGCAGCTCCTTACCAGGCTCCCCCGGGAGCAGACAAGGTGGATCCTCGTGCGGTAAGTGGTGACCTGGCCGTCATCGGTGGTGCAAGCTGAGCCATTCACATACTCCAGGAGAAGACTGCCACTCTCCTGCACCACTGGGCCGGTCTTGGCCACTCCCAGGCTGCTGATGGCAACAGCCTCAGTGAAGGTGCCCTGCAACACCAGCATCTGTTACCACCCATCAGCACCCAATGCAGTCGGTGCAGCATTGAAGAAAGTTCAGTTCTTGTGGTACTTATATCCTCTCAGGTCCCCATAAACAATGCACAAATGCATAGTGAATCACTGTTCTCAAGAGCATTATATAACACATCCACATACAAAGAATGTTCAATATATGTGATGAATGTTTAAATTTAAAGCATATATTACAGCAGAAGACATATTGCCATTAGTTCCCCTAGAAACACTTCCCTTCTTGCTTCAAACACACTTATCACATCATTCTTGTCACTTTCTGAAGCAGTTCTAGAAGTAATCAAGTCTTCAAAAAGTGTGAACAAAACTACAATGAATGCTGCTATCCAGTGCCACCTAATGGAAAGACAGGCTCATAAACACACTGTGGTGTCCTAACCCACCTTATTCACTGGATCTGGCCACATGCAGCTTCTGCTTCTCCCCAAAGTCAAAATGACTACGGAACATCAACATTCTGAATTGACTCACAACACTGAGGCAGCCATGACGATGCAAATAAGACACACATAAAAGAAAACATCTAGGATGGCTTCAGAAAGGAGCAAGGATGATGCGGTGTGTTCAAAGTAATAGGGAAGATTAGCAGCTATGTGTCTTTTAGTGTAAACATTTTAAAGAATTCCAACATTCAGTGCATTTTTTAATCATATATCTCATACTGATTATAATCCTAAATCCTAAAACAACTCATGCAATGGAATCCATTTTATATTATAAACCATAAAAATGTGGCTCAGAAGTACTGCATGCAGATGCTGGACTCAAAGCCCCATCCAAACCAGCCCCAAGCCAGAGAGCTTCTGGGCCACCTTGCCATATTCCTCCACCTTCTGATCACCTCAGCACGAGGGCAGAACATCAGGTAGTTAGCATCAAGTATGTATATGCCTGTGCAAGAATCATGAGCAAATGCTCTAATGCTGATTTGGGAGTTACAAAGATTAGTGAGCATGCAGATTCACAAATGAAGAGTCCATGAAGAATGAGGACAGTCTACTCCATGAGGCTATGACTCTAATGAAGAACACATGCGTGTGCTCAAATACACAAAACTGTGAACTCAATTCCTTCAGGGTTTTATGTTGTTGAAACTAGCCTTGTCCACTTAAGGCAATGGCTCTACCACTGAACTACATTATATCCCCCATCCCAAAAAACTCAAGTTTTTAAATAGAGCATACAACCAACACATACCAGCGAAATACAATCCTATTTCTACAGAAGCCAACTTCCAAAATTCATGTATACCTTTACTTGAAGATTCACCTTTTACAATGACAAGGAAACATACAAAAGTCCTGGCACTCAATCAAAGATCAAGTGCTCCTCAGCACCCCAAAGTGCTAACACCAAACTCTAGTTGATCTACAGCCACTCCTCAAAACCAATTTTCCCTCCTAAGTATTCCAGAAAAGTCTTGGAAGCAAACTTGAGAGTTAAACCTTGGGCCTTCACACTGAGCTATGTCCTCATCCATTTTTTTTTTTTTTAAAGAAGAACCTCATTAATTCTAAATTGCCCAGTCACACCTTAATTTCTCCTGCCTCAGGCTCCTTGAGCCTGACTGGACAGGACTGGAGCAAAAGATCTTTTTGTCAACATATGTCTATTCAGTCAAAGACACTTGAACAAGCTAGACATAACTATGGGGAGCTTCTTCTGCCCTTTACTTGCTCCAAAGTAGCCAAGATGGTGTTTTCTTTAGGAGGAACATGTGTTTGGGAAGTTACAGGAGACCTGCCCTTACTCAGAGGGCTTCCCCGGAACAGCCAAGCCGGTTCTGATTTGAAGATTGAAACAAACACCTCCACTCACTGAGCCTTGCACTCTGGAAGCCGAATGTGACACTCAAGGACGACAGATGAATGAGATACCCAAGGATGACGGGCGTACCTGATTCTTTTCATACTTCATCTGGCAAGCTGATGCATATCGATCACAGCCAGGAACATGATTCAGGGGCCGGCACACGTTTATGTAGTATTTTCTCCATCTGATATGCTCCCCTGATTTGTCCATGGCGTACCAGTTTCCTCCATGACTGCCCTCAGACTTGGCTAGGCTATAATTTCAAAGTAAAATGTATAAAGAGGTTAGACATCTCAGGCTGGCAATTTACATCTAAGTAGTAACAGAAATAAAGACCTGCCAAATGAAACATCTCCAACTGAGCTACAAAAATTGGCTCTCTGTGACTTCAGGATACTAATGTTCACACATGACCTTCATAAAGCTCCACATGCACTGGACCTTTCATATGTGCATGCCCCCTGTACTGTCACTATCCTCAATAACGAAGCTACAGACTGAGGGCTCATGTGGCAAAGAATAGGTGCTACTAAGAGGAGGAAGGGGGATTAAAGGGAGGGGAGGGAAATAGGAAAAAAAGATGCATCACATACTGGTATAAATTCCCTATGATGGATGGATATTATCATTATGTATATCTAAAATGTACCAATTGAAAAAACAAAAACAAAAAGGAAAGAAAACAGGTGTTATTCGAGGGCTGACCAGACCTCACCTGTAATCCTTTCACTTTAATCTCCCCATCATGGTCCTGCACACCCAGCACCAACATGATCTTTATCAGCTCAGTCAGTGTTCACCACATCACTTAAAGGACCCCAACAAATGCGCTGGCTGAAGGGCCATGCTGGCTGATCCTGCTCACCTGGAGAGGTCATACTGCTCCAGCGTGGATGGGTCAGTCACCACACACTCCAGGGGCTCCTCAGGGCAGGCATAACTAGTATACCACCGGAAGTTATAGGTAGAGTCGTCCTCTTCCTAGTGACACAGAAATGACCAAGAAAGAAATAAGGGTGATAGGGCCAGCCAAATAGCTCATCAGATTAAAGCACCTGCTTAGGCAGAAAGACTCAGGAATCAGGGTTTGATCCCCAGCCTGCCATGCTAGCCCCACCCCTGGGGCATGCTGAGATGGTGATTAAAACTGGGCGTGGTGGCTCGTGCACCTCTAATCCTAGCACTTGGGAGAATGTAAAAAGGATCACTACGAGTCCGATCTGTGTAGTGAGATCCTATAGACCCAGTACTAAATACAAAAAGGAAAAAAAAAAAAAAAAAAAGAAATAGGGTGATGGTACTATAGCTTGAGCCTGGAATCACATGAACCCAATGACATGTGATTAAAAGCTTGGTCCCCCTGACAATGTCACTGAGGGATGGTGCAATCTTGAAGAAGTGGGGCAGTGGGAGGACTTTAGACCACCAGGCTGTGGCCCTAAAGGGGCAGTGGAACCCTGAGCCCTTTTGCATTCTCTTGTTTTCTGGCTGTGAAGTGAATGGTTCTGCCTCACCACACACTCCCACCATGATGCACTGCCTGACCACAGGCCTAACAATGGGGTCCACCTAGCAGAGGCTGGAACCTCCAAAGCTAGGAGTCAAAACAGACCTGTTCTAAGTTGACTATCTCATCTATTTGTTGTAGTTACAGAGAGCTAACAGAGATAGCAAAGACAAAGAAAAATGTTACTCAAAGAGGGTACTCAAAAACATACAAGGACATCATTTAATACAAAAAGTGTGTGAAGGAAAGTTTACTTTGTCTATCTCCCTCCATTGATTAAATCAAGATTTTTATTAAAAGTTATAAATTAAGATGAAAATTTGGCCTTGGGTGAGGGAAGGTAAGGAAGCCAGGTGTGGTGCTTCATACCCGTAATCCCAGTATTTGGAGAAGCTGAGGCAGAAGGATTGCCATGAGTTTGAGGCCACTCTTAGCTAAATAGAGTTCAAGGCCAACAAAACCCTATCTCAAAAAAAAAAAAAAGGGGTGATTTCTGATGCTTCAGTGTTTGGTGCCCAAAAATAACAGGGATGTGGTCCACCACTGAGGTGCTTGGGTCACTGATACAGAGTGTAACAAGTAAGCAACATAAGTACTACCTATGCACCCTGGCCAACCTACAAGGAATAATTAAGGAGATGATTTGGCCAGGAAACCAGACTAATGATAACTCTGATTCTACGTAAAAGGTCTACAGCAGGCTAGGATATCTCCAGAGAAAACCACAAAGACAGCCCCCACCTGGTATTCAGGGAGGCCTACTCCAGCATTCCGATCACAGAGGAAGGTGATCAATGTGGATCTCAGTGTGTGCTTTTCATTATTATAGGGTGCACCATCCTTGTAGCTCAACTGGATCATCCCATCATAATATGAAAGTTTACCATTACTCAGTCCCAAGTTCCAAAACTTCTTATCACTGAAATAAAAATATGGATGTCACTCAGAAAAGCTGTGACAGGCAGAAGCATTCCAAGCTGGATGTCCACAGAAGGGCAATAAGCAGCGTGGAACTACAGCCATGACCAGGACCCAAGGCTACAGTTCACAGGAACCTCATGGAGACATCCCACTGCAGAGGAAGAAGGCTCTCTCCACCCCTCCAGGACCCAACAAACACTCAGCACCACTGGTTTCAAGCACAACACTTCATTTTAACTAACACTGCACAGAATGGAGAAACATACACATAAACACTTAAAAACTGAAGAAAAAAAAAAAAAACACAGAAATGGGACATTATATATGCCCACTTCTCTTTCTCTGTGACATGGTTTTCTCTCTCTGAGAGGTAAGGCTCCTGGAATCCACAATTTTTAGGCCACATTTTCTGTTGCTGCAAAGCAATGATGAGGGAAGGGCATGCCTATTCCTGAACAAAGTATCTGTTAGCACAAAAAGCCTCCAAATAAACCCAGAATGGGCAATCACTTACCTTTTTGAGCTCTGACAGGCCCCGGAGTCTGGAGGACAGGATGGCACAGACACTGAGCCACAAACATTGATATAGAACTCATACTCCACTGTCTCCACTTTATAGGCACCATTTTTCTTCATGAGAGGTGACAAATCAAAATAAAACCCTAAGTAGGAATAAATCATAAATGGAAGATCAGTCAGAACACAGTCAACAGGATAATCTCCCCCACAATCTCCAGGAGTATCTTTGCAGGGGGCTGGAAAAAGCTTAAGGGGCAGAGGAAACACTTCCCCTCAGGTTAACAGCCCTGTAACTACCACCATTTTCCTTGGACACAAGTGAATACCATCATCCCATCCCTTTTTAAAGTTCTATTCAAAGCCTGTAACTGCTAACTGATAAAACTGTCTAGGCAGGAAAGCTGGTCCAGAGGCCTTCCTGGAACATGCCCCAAAAGAAGTTTCCCCTAGGCTAGGACTCATGTGAAAAACCTTGCAAATGCACGTCAGTCACTTGTATCCCCAACAGCTTCATACACCAAACCCAACTCCAGCATGAATTAAAGAAGGTATCTTCAATAGCTCAAGACCCAAACATCAGATACTCAAAATTTTGGTCACATGGCATTAATGAAATCTGAAAGCAGTTTCCCTCTGAAACATGCTTAAGAAACATTAAGTGATTCCACATCATAGCAAACAACAGAAACTCCACTGAGATACACACCTGCCTGGGCATCGAAGACCGTGCAGTTGTCTCCTTCCGTCTTCGACAGCACGCAGGCAGCAGCTGTGTGCCACTCAAATTCATAGAAGCATCCATCGTCCCCAGAAGTCCTCAACACTGGAGCACTTTCTAGATCACCTGGCAAGGAGGAAAAAAAAAATCAATCAAATGATCCATTTGTTCTAGAAATTTTCCCTATTCTGGTCTGTTCAAAAAATTATCCTAAAATACTGTGTGTGATACGACTTGCATGCAGCATCCAGAATGGCCAAAAACAGAGGCAAATTGGAGCAGTGACTCACAACGGTGGAGAGTTTAATGACAGCGAGACTCAATTTGGGAGGATGGAAAAGTTCTAAAGAGACAGATGCTGGGTGTGTACCACACGGACTGTTTAATGCTACTGAATGGTACACCTGTAAATGGTTAACAGGGCAAACTTGACATTGTACATATTCTGGCACAAATTTAAATAATCAAAATAGTAAATGCAATGGTACACATATTTTACCACAATAAAATAAGAAAAAAATAGCCCTAGTCTTTGACTCTTTCTTACAGTACAGAATTCATCCAAATAAAAGACTTCAGTAGGAGGTAAAGGGAGGACACATACATCACAGCATCTAACACTGGAAATGCGCTATTAATCTAGCAATGGGGAAAATGCTTAAAAAGAGTAAAATATTATGTCAATAAAGAAATCCCTAAAACTTGTAAACAGAATTATACAACACAGAATAGTGCTCACAAACTACATTATTTGTAGGAACATTAAAATGCATGAAAAATAGATGAATAGGGGCTGCAATACAGCTCTCAGTGGCACAAGCACCTGCCTGGCAAGCACAAGGTCCTGTGCTCAATTTCCATATCAAAACAAGCAGACAAGTCAGAAAGACAAAACAAAACAAAAAAACAACAGCAACAAAAAAAAAAGCAGGGACAGCCAGGCAGGGTGGTACATGCCTGCAATCCTAGGACTCAGGAAGCTGAGGCAGGAGAACCACAGAGGGTTGGAGGCTAGCCTGAGCTACATAGGGAGACTCTGTTTCAAAAAAATTCAATGCATGAATATAGGAAGCTCTTGATTCAGCAGGCAAGTTAAAATGAATGTTGTGTTTAAAATGAAGCCATAGGTAATCCTCTTAAGTCATTTATGGTTTTTCCCCTTTGGAGGGAACTCAGTACCCACATCTCTGACCCTGTAATTGTCCTAAGGAATAAGACACCATGTGGAGAGTCACAACTCACTTGGGAAAGAGCAACAAAACTGCCTGCTAACACCATGTGGTTTTCACATTTCTGGGTTGAAACCCAACTGACCAAAGACTGCAGAGCTGGAGGGCCCAGCATCCACCCCACCTCTGCACCAGGGCTGGTAAGGAAGAGAAATGAGAAGAGCCCACCCCACGCACCTCCAGCAAATGCCCCTAAAACATTCCTTTTATTTTTAAATATTTACCTATAATCATTATGTACCGATGGAAAATACATGTTCCATATTATGCTTATGATGTCCGATATTTAGACTAATAGTGTGGGTAAACTGAACTACTGCATATGTTGCAGGGTAATAATAATTTCTCTTCTGGAGGCTTAACAACCTAAGTTTGAAGATCAAAAATTGGAGAAAAAGAAAGGCTGCAAGGTCAGCCAACATTTTAGCCCTAGCTTTTCAAGGTCAGTGAAGACTCAGGACATAGAAGAACCTGTACTGTAACATCATGTAACTCAGTAGTGCCCCAAGTTTTCTGATTAAGGAGATTATGGGGCCACAGAGGAATGCAATCGATGATGTACAGTGTGCCTAAGGAGAGTCACATGGAGAGAAAACTTTCTCTCAGGCTTCCACAGAGAGCAAATTGGTCAAGCAATGGCTGTGACTCATCCACAAGGCTGACACTGACAAGGGATCTACAAAGAGTGGTACAGGGTTACAGGATAAACCCTGAGGGTACCTGACTGACCTTATCTGATACAAAAGTTACATTTTTTGTTATATAGGTCTTGCTGTAACTTGGTCTTAACCATTCAGCAGAAAAGTATAAAAATGGAGGTATGTAAAGTTTTATTAATATAATGAGCTGTGAATGGCTCAAGTCAATGACTTCTGTGGATAACCTGCTTCTATTGTGGACTGCTGATCTGTGTTGGATTAAAATTTATATACATATTTAGCCATCCATGTTGTGAAAATGTGTTAACATATGTTTCGTTGTATGTTACCCTGTTTATGTCATTTGTCCTCTTTGTTTTTGCTTCTATTTTTCACTCTTTAAGTTAAAATACAAATAAATAAATTTTAAAAAAATAAAATAAAATAAAGAATAAAACAAGAAAAGACAATTAAGTATTTACCTGGCTTGCATATGAGTGTGATATTAGTTGTTATTCTCTTGTCACCATCACAATCATCACCATCTGAGTAGGACAGCCGAATGTTTCCTTTCTCCTTTGTGGGAGAAGAGATAAATTTTCCCAGATTTTTAGTTCCTGACTCATCTGGAAATGAGGTAGAAAAAGGCAAAGAATACATAGTGAGCAACAATCACAATGCAGGGCTGGAGATACAGTGCAGAATTAAGAGTCCTGGATTCTCAGCCCTATCACAGGAGGGAAAGAAGGGAAAAAGAAAGAAAAGAAACCATGATTCAGACAACAAGATGCTAGCACTCGGCTGAGGCCTGCCTTCTCCGGCCCGCCTAATCTGCAGGGATGAAAATGGGATTTTCTTGTGTAACAAATGTGGGCAGTAACAGTCACACTGAGGACTCCAAAGCCATCTTCAGGCCACTTGTAAGCAAGTCCTCCACAAGCACAAGCACAGGATGGTAGCACACAGGCCATCGCCATCAGTAAGCAACACCACCTCTGTTTCCAGGTTACCCTAAGACACAAGGGCTTCTGAGAACACGCAGAGTGGCTGGGTGTGTGCATGGCCAGACAGCAGTGCATCAAACCCGTCCCAAGACAAGCAGCTCTGAGTTGAGAGCTCAGATGCCTTTTTGCTATGTAATTTTAAAACTTCCAAATCTTTCTTAGGACATGGAAAGACACATCACGCAGTCTGAACAGAGATAAAAACCAACTGAGGCTCACAGCTCCTTCCAGAATATTGAAAACAGATTTTCATTGCTCTTCTCACCAGGTGCTATCAAGACGCACTCTAAACGACAGGCTGCACCTCTGGGTCAGAGTGAGAAGTCTCATGACAGCCACAGGACCGAAACAGTGACAGAAGGAACCTAAGGACACAGCACACTGAAGGCCCTGACCAAGATTCCACTTCTCCTAAATCACAAACACATGTTTGTGTTTAATACTAATGCCAATGTTGTTCTTCAAGTCAAATAAAAAAAATAAATAAATAAATTAAACTGGGGTCAGGGACATGGCTCAGTGGAATAGCGCTTCCCTGGCAAGCACAAGGGCCTGAGTTCAATCCCCAGTTGCAGGAAAAAAAAAAAAAAAAAAGGGCCACTGTGCATAGTGGCCACACCTATACTCCAGGGGGAAGCAGCAGGACAGGGAGTCCAAGGTCAGCCTGAACGATGCAGTGGACAGTGTGGTAAGTTCTGTCACCCTGGATCATGGCAGTGGTAAACTGAGATGGAAGAAGTCTCATATTTCCCAGTGTGATTCTGTCCCCAGATAAAATTTCAACTTTTTTTTTTTTTTGTAGAACCGGGGATTGAAGGCCCTTGCACTTGCCAGGGAAGCACTTATTCCACTGAGCCATCTCCCCAGTCCCTAAAGTTTCTACTAACATCAGATGACTTCAGTCAATCTCTGGATTTCAGAGAGCCAATGTTTATGTCATTAGAACTATTTCTTACCATCTTATGTGTGACACCCAGAAAGGGGAGGCTTAGATGAACCAAAAGAGGATTTTCTACGACACTCCACATAGGAAGCAGCTGGGCTCTGCTCATCCCAATCTTCCCTCCAGCACCACTCACCCACAGAGCACACAGCAGCGTTTTCAGGACAGCTCACAGCCTTGCCCTCCCGCAGCACTCTGTGACAGACATTAATGAAGAAATGTTTCTTTTCTGCTTCTGTCTGGCTGTCATCCACCGCTTCCCAATTCTGTTCTGATTCTGAAATCAGCAGAAAAGTTTCTTTAACCAAAGACAATAAACTCGTTCCTTAGAGGTTATATCACAAATGATAACAAAGCCAAAGGTCAAGAGCCCAAGCGTGTAGACAAAGAACATTAGCATTCCCATTTCTAGCACCTAGTCCAGGAAGGCTGATGGCACAGACACAACCTTGGCTTTCTCATTGAATGTGACAGAAAATAAGCCACGCTCAATGTATCTTCAAAAGAACAGGCTTACCAGGGGACAGAGAATTAGACTGCACACTTTTACTAAACAGTGCTAAAGGAAATCAGAGACTGAGGACTGAATTAGAAGCCTGCTAGTGTATTAAGCCTACCGAACAGCATGCCAATGAAGTCACACCCAGCTCTGGACTCCATGAAACTGTATCACTGAAAAAAAAAACTATCAAAGCTGCATGACTGGGAACCGGGGAGATGGCTCAGTGGAATAAGTGCTTCCCTGGTAAGCGCATGGGTCTGACTTCAATCCCCAGTTCTACAAAAAAAAAAAAAGGCTGCATGACTGGAGCGTGTCTATAATCTCAGCCTCTGGGAATCTGAGGGAGACAGATTACACATTTTGAGCCCAGCCTAGGCAATTTAGCAATTCAGACAACATCTGTCCAAAATTTAAAAAGGGCTGGAGGTATAGCTCAATGTACAGGTCATGGGTCCAATTCTCAGTATGGGGGGCAGAGGGGACTACAGGACAGAAGGCCTGGTGCCCTCAAAAGTAAGCAGACATGTATGGTGACTGAACCCCCTCACACCCACATCAATAATTAACAGAAGGCCATAAGGGCACATGTTGGGTGTCAAGGACACAACAACAAAGAAGGGAACAAGGGGCAGCTATGATAAACAGAACTCCCAGAAGCAGGAATTGGGGATAAATGAGAACTTTGTATGAAAACACAGAATTATAAAAATTCATTCCTATGAAAAGTGGTTTAAGACGGCCAAATATAGCTCAGAGGAATAAAGCACCTGCTTAGGCAGAGTGCAGTGGCCGGGGTTCAATCCCCAGTGTGCCATGCCAGCCCCACCCCCAGGGCACACTGAGACGCCATTGAGACTGGGTGTGGTGGCACACACCTGTAATACCAGCACTTGAGAGGCTAAAAACAGGAGAATCACTACAAGTCTGATCTGTGTAGCGAGGGGCTGGGGAGATAGCTGAGTGGTCTAAGCACCTACCTGGCAATCTATGTAGTGAGGCCCTGTAGACCCTGTCCTGAATACATGAAAGGACGGAACAAAGGAGGGAACGAATGAACAAACAAACAAATGAAGGCAGGCAGGCGGAAAGAAAGAGAGAGAGAGAGAGAGAGAGAGAGAGAGAGAGAGAGAGAGAGAGAGAGAGAGAGAGAAAGGAAAGGAAAGGAAAGGAAGAGAGAGAGAAAGAGAGACGCAGGCAGGGAGGTAGTTCTTTTTTAAATGGAGACCAGGATTTGGCAGGCAAAAGGCCCACAGCTAGATGCTAACATTACAGTGTTTTGGAAGAACATCACTGTGAGACCTACAGCCTACAGAAACCATGCAGGATAATGCACATGAGCCAGGGCCTTGCCCGGACACCTATCGTATGGCTGGAGTGGGGACTTTTCTAAGCCCCTATACACAGAGCACAAGGCCTAACACATATAGGCACTAGGTGGTTCATTCAACTCTTATTCAAGCCCAAGGTAATCCATATAGAAAATGATAATTCAGCCTCAAATGCAGGTTATTCAGTATTCAGGGACAACTGTTCCACGGACAGAAAACTGAGGTCTAAGAACTACCTGAGTGGCGAGCCAGAGCAGACAGGTCATAGCGCTTCTTCCCATCGCTGACACCACAGAGGAGGTCTTCCTTTTCCTTGACACAGGCGTACTTTGTGTCCCATGTGAAGAAGTAGGTGCAAGCTACCTCCCCTGTGAACACGGGTTCTCCTTTCCCATCATTCCCTGCAACGTGTGAGAAGAGAACATAAGACTGTTACTCAGCCATGACCAAGGACCATCTCAGGAGCAAGGTACAGTCACAGGGCAAGATGTCTAGCCAGTTCAACATTCAAGTGCAGAGTCTGTACAGAACTTGGGAACTAGAGTGGCACCCATTAAGCTTCACTTAAACCCTCATTGTCCTGGTAGAGTGGTATCAAGAAGGCATCACACTGTGCAGAACACTGTTAGGAAAAGCAGAGCCCCATCAAAACATGTGCTTGTGACGAGACAGGGCTGCAATCAACCCACAACAGACTACGGGGTGCTCAGAAAGCAAGACAGAGCCCAGAGCTCCATTTCCAAGAGCATCCCTCTGACTGATAACAAAACTGTGGGTGATGCAAGCTAAAAACACCAGTCATGGCGCCAACTGAAGAAGTGTTCTGAGCCCACATGGACCCCATGAAACTCAAGCCATGCCTCTAAATGCTACCAAACTCTGTGACTTGACAATACATGTCAATGTCTATGACATTCAACTGGAATCAGTAGACGCCTCCTCCCATAGCTACAGCAGTTTCCATTCATCAACCAGGACACTTCAGCTCTACATAAAAAAACCCACTTTTCACAGGCTGCTGCCCTGCCCCACATGGCCTGGAGTTCTACTGTCACCGCTGAGCCTGCCTACTGAAAATCCAATCCCCTCATCTTTCCCACTGATGGCAGCTGGCACACACCTCCTCTTTCTGCACCCTTGATGGTTTCGTAATCCTTGCGTGCAGGTCCCACGTGATCAGCCTGCCTCCTTGAGGACTATGGTCCCAAATGTTATATTCTTAACGTTCTAAGGAAAATAAGGTCTCAATTCTCATTTCTACTAAATCTTGGATGCTATTACCTTTATATGAGTATAATGCCAGCAATGACAACTAACATCCACTGAGCATGACCTGAGCCAGGTGCCAAGCTAGAGGTCTCCTATGGCTTCACAGCTAGAAAGGCACAGAAACAGAGGTAAGCCCCCCTGGGCTCACACTCATAACCACAGGACAAGATTTTGCCTCTCTACTATGGAACTATACCTCTTCCCCTGTATGCATACAAACACTGGCATGTCTCTTCTCTCTGTGTTTCTGTTGCTGACTTCGTATTTAGTAATTACCTGAATAACTTCTCTTTGGGAAAGCATGACCCCTACTTTCCTCTCCTAGGCACAATCACAACAAAGAGGCCATGCCACTCTCCTTAAGGAGAACCCTCTTGCCCACAACATCCACCTGCCTGTTTCCAACCTAACCATGCAGTTTAGCTTAATCCAACTGGATTTGCAGCTTAAAGCTGCTATTTCGAAAAGACGTTCTTCTAAAACATTCACGAACAACTGAACTAAACAAGGATGGTTCTAGAGGTTTTTTTAAAAAAAAAACCTCAATCCTTGGACTGAACCACAACTCCAGCCTCTGGCAACCCCACTAGTCTTTTTCCTTTTTATGTTTTTAAACATTGGTCTAAGTTGCTCAGGTGGGCTGAAACATGTTTTCTCCTGTTTCAGCTCCAGCTCCTCAGAGTGCTGGTATTACAGACCTGTGCCACCAGGCCCAGCTCATCTTACTTTTATTTTTAATTACTCAGGATTCAACCCAGGGAATACTGAGCCATTTCCTCAGTCCTTCTTCCTGTTTTACTTTGAGACAGCATCTTATAAAATATCCATGTTAGCCTCAAACTTCCAATCCTCCTGCCGCTCAGTCTCCCAAGTAACCAAGATTTTACAAGCAGGCAAAATTAGCTGGCTTCATGCGATTTTTGAGTTGATTTTTGCACCTGAAACCAATGATTTTCGGTGATCTGAAACAACCACTGGGATTCACTTAATCTATACTCTTATTTAATTCCTCAAGGAATTATAGGTAACCATTAGGCTAGGACTCCTCTCTATAAGCATTCATTTTTCAAACACAGTGGCTACGTCTTCAGAGATCACCCATTCTTGAGTAACTCCTGTCTATCCATTAATAAGAGCTTTTTACCTCCCTCCCCTTCATGCACAGGATTCCTGGGGTGCTAGCCTGACTCCTCAGGCTCTGGTTATTCCCTAGCATCCCACCTTAAATGACCTCATAGTATCTGGCTTCCACATCCAGTTAAAGGAGAAGAGAACTTTTCCAACAAAACTAAGCAGTTCTCTCCATTCGTTCCTCCATTAATCTGTGGCAGCAAGGCAAACTCCTTCATTTTCCCTTCAACCACACAGTAAGCTCATTTCCCAGGTTTCCTGCCTGTAAGGCTGGGCCAACTGACTTCATTCTGGCTCACTAAGAAAAAAAAAAAATAATAATAATGTGCCATTCTACACAGAGTTTAGAAGATAGCAATATAAGACAAAAGAGTGCAGATCCTTGGACCACATGGAGCCGAGGCCTCACTTCCAGCCCTGATACCCAACAACTTGCACTGAACTAAAGGAAATACACCTTTAATCTACTGAGCCACTTAAACTTGTGGACAGTTGTTTACTCTTTTCAAAAAAAGAAAAAAGAAACATTATCTGACAGCTTTATTTGACAGAGTCACCAACAACATGGCATCATTTCACAATAAACGAGAAGTTACTGAAATAATATCATGTCTAAAAGAATAAAGTTCCATATCTCTGTGTCTTGAAAATGCATGAACCTTAGATTCATAAGCATAAGTAGTTCCTAGAAATCCAACTTGAACTGTAAAACACACCAGCCTGCATAACATAGCCAATTAACACCCACTTGTACCCAAAAATACATTTCATGTCCCCAAGAAACACAGACTGAAACAAGGGATTTTACCTAAAATGTCTATTCAAATTTGAGTGAAATAATCTTAGAGTAACAGCATCCTCAAAAATATGGAATACTGAATCACAGACTGGAAAGGAACTGCAAATACTTTACAAAATGCCCAAGAGGAGGCTTAAACCTCACCACCCTGATACCTCTCTTCAGGCTCCCTGTAACACCGTTATAAAACATTGATTTTTTTTTTCTTGGTACCAGGAATTTTTCATTTCATCAGATCTGCTAACAGTATTCAGGTCTCAGAAAGAAATGTTCCTACTGGGCCCTGGGGCTGGGAGATTCAACCCATCCATTCACTGAAAGCAAATCTAAGGGCATGAGCGGGGGAGGGGGGCCAAGGTATGCACATGTACAAATCTGCCAGAATGGAACCCACTAATCTGTATAACTAAAGTGCACCAACAAAAAATTGGGGGGGGGTTAAATGAGGCAAATCCAGTAGAACACTGATAGCTGCCAAAGTGATCAGCACGTACGCCTCCACTGCGACATATTCCGAACCTTATGTGTAAAATAAATTACTACAAAAGAAAAAAGAAAAAGAAACAGCCATTGGCACTGCCTGCAGTCCACCTTGCTGAACCTTAGCTTTCTAGGAGCAGCACCTCACTGCACGTGGTAACTTTCCTCCTCACCTCCCCCGGACTGCCTGCATTTTCCAGGGCCTTCACTCTCGCCTCCCAGCATCCCCACATGACAGGGGCCCATGTTCAAAGGCCGCTCAGTCAGAAATTAAAGCCTTGAACAAAGCAGGGACATGAGAATATGACAAGGTCTGGAGACTCAGACCAGGAGGCCGACTGGCAGTGCAGCAACCCACGCTGGCAGGGAGAGCCCACAAGGGCCAAGACCCAGCCCAGGGGATGACAGCTAGTGCAGGAGTAAAGAAGCAGGCTGTACTCCAGACCCTGGGGCAGAGAACGGGGGAGTGGGGATCAGAACTCAGAGGTGGGATCCTTAGAGTGGGTACAGAACTGGCAAAGTTGACAAACAGAGATGGTGAACCTAAGGAAGGGCAGGGCACACACAAGGCAACTGTGACTCCTCCCCTCCACACCAGAGATGCATTCCAGCCTTACTGAGATGCCCAGGACCCACGCTGCATCTGGATCGAGACATCTCTCTTCAGGACATGGCACACAGGCCTCCCTCACCTCTCCGGGATCATATTCACACACAGCTACCACCCTGCACCCAAGTTCCCACCTGTGAAGACCCTGGGCCCCAGGGCCACTCTGGAGCCCTAGCTTGTTACTCCTCCTCCTATAGCTGAAGCAGTCCCTGCTCCACTGAGGGGCCTGACTCATGGCTGGCCCAGAAATAGCCCACGCTGGCCTCAGAGCCTCCTTGGTGAAGGGCAGGGTGATGGCACTTGGTAAGAGCTTGGTCCTAACAGCAATCCCCTGCACTCAATGAAGCCCTTATCTCTCTCAGCTTCTCATCTGTCAATTCCCAGAGGCCATCTATTACCAGACACCCTTAAAGGGCACTAAAAGTGCCTGTAAACATAAATGGTAAGGGCCAGGGAGATGGCTCAATGGAGTAAGCACTTCCCTGGCAAGCGCAAGGGCATGAATTCAATCCCTGCCCACCTCCCCCCAAAAAGAAAAACATAAATGTAAGAGTAGCAGAGCCATGCATAGGGAAAAGAGTACTAAACGCCACAGCAGACCCTCCCAATGACAGGGTCTGTGCTAGCCTGCACATGTGACCAACAGCCATCCCTGCTATGTCACCTCGGCTCACTCAAGCAGTTTCGGAGCACTCAGCACTACCATCAATCACACCATCTCCACGGTAAAACTGAGCTTCCCGCATGGCTGCCTCTTCAAGACCCCATGTGAATCATGCAGGAACAGGCACACTGCCATGGAAACACACAAAGCAAACAAAAAAAGGGCAGAAGACCCCATCCTCAGGGTGAGGCAGTCATGTGTGCTCAGGCCAGTGGCACACAGACCAGGCTGGAAACCAGGCCGGCCCCTGATAGAGAGCTCGGTGTGAAAGTACAGCAGCCATGGGGAACCGGGGAATATGACCAGTGGTCCACAGATGGGACAGGTGCTATGGAAGATGCAATCCCATCATCTCTCTGCAGGTGTAAAATGTAACTGAAATCAAGATGGTAGTAAGTATAATAACTCAAGGCTGCTTCCTATAACCAACTGGAGAAGACAGGCTTCTGCCAAAACCTGCCAAGTGGCATTCTGCAATCCTCAAATCCAAACTCCATCTCAGGCTGCGCTGTTCTGCAGAAAGGGTTATTCTGTAACTCCTGATAAGAAAGAAAAGGCACCAACTGGAAGCTGATGAGTGCCTGGGGCAGCCCTAGTTACAGTGTGTGTACCCCAGAATTGAGGGCAGAAAATTTCTCAGCAAGCTCAGCGTGGGGCCTGTCCCCAAGACAAACACAGAGAACAGAATACTGTGGAAACAATTTGTTGTTGGGATGGGGAAGACATCACTCCAACAAAAACCTAGTTCAGAGACCAGAGGTGGCCAGACTAGGAAGGTATCTGAGAGCTCCACTGAGTGTTCTACTTCCAAGAGAAGACACAGACACACAAACACACATACACACACCCTCTGATGCCAAGGAGTCGGGACGAGGCCTCTGCACACTCACCTGCAGTTTTATTACATTCAAAGTTGATGACACTCATCCGCTGGAAGCCTGAACTGCACTCCTCGCCTCCAAAATACATCAGGGTGAGGTCTCCATCAGAGTACCTAGAGTTTTGTGAATATGCAAATGTGTTTTATGGAAGAACTAAACTTAAATTTTTAAAAATTGCTACCCTTAGCCTTTTGCATGCCATCAACAAATCACAACTGAAATAAAACAGTGAGCTCTCCAATCAGCTGGGGAAAATGTCCTAGAAAATGAGCTCCAACTGCACAGCTTCAAATAACAATGGGCTCAGGAAAATGCTGATGGGTTTTGTGGCAAGTACAAAGACTTCTCTTGCTCTCACTTTTGGATCTCATACAAAATAAATAATGCCCAGGGATCAGGCAGAATTTCTTTAGTCACTGCCCTAAGTACAATCTTACCTGAAGGACTCTGAATAAGACTTGATTCAGAAAACTGTGTCTTCACACTGCTTTAGGTGACAGTACCTACCACAACAATGCACTAAATAGGTCAAAAGAAATGTGCTAGATCAATCTGTTCGGCTGCATGTAGCTTTTACACAGTGCTAACAGCATTCTCAAAGTACTAGAAAAATATAGAAAAGTCAAAAACATAAATCTGAAGTGCAGATACTAACTGTTAAACTAATTAAGTAAATTTCCTACACTACAGTTCCTCACACACAATAGATTTACAAGACAAATAGTTCTAACAGATGCTCTCTTATTGTAAACTCAGGAAAAGCATCCAGCTGTTTAGCAACAAAAGGCAACAGCCCTAAGTTACAGCAAAGGAGCAATGGCTTTGCTGATTTTCCTGCACTTGGGGAAAGGAAAGTGAGAGGACAAAGGTGGCTGGGACCGAATTATGTCTCTCAAGCACACATGTGACACACTCGACAGCCACAGGAGAGCAGGTGTGCCTGGGGGCTGCCAACTTACCGGAGAGTCTGGTTCTGTGGCCTTCCGGCTATCTTGACTTGAGTGGAATCACTCTTCTTTACTTGACAAACTGCAGCTTCTTTTTTATTACAGGATTGGGACTTAACCTCTCCACAGACATTTAAATAAAACATATATTCTTTTCCATCAGAAGCATAGAACCCTATAGAAGGGAAAAACCAAGAAGGGCTTGTTTGCTGTCCCAAGGTGAAATATTCCAGAAGTCCAACCCAATCCCAATTCCAAACCCAGCCCAGCAGAGCCTAGGACAGTGGGCCACCTGGATCCCTCACTCCCTGCCCTCTCCTTCTCCCTGAGTGGCACCAGAAACCATACCAACTACAGGCACCTGCTCACCTCTGGGCTGGGTGAGAGGTCTGAGGTCAACGGTGATGTCGTGCTGCCCGCTGCTCAGGGCACAGGTGCTACTCTCCAGGTAGTCCCTGTGGCAGGCATACTCTGTGACCCATTCAACCTCATAGCGGCAATTGGACTTGGCAGTGAGCTTGGGGAGAGTGCCCTATCGGGAACAATGGGAAAGAGGTAAAACAAAAGTTTGTGATGCAGCTTAAATACAGATTTTCCATGCTTTTTAAAAGCTAAGGTGGGTTGGTGGGCTTTTACATTTTCTGTTCCTGGTGTTTGAATCATAATTTCCCCATTATGTATTGTGACAGATGACGTACAACACTTCCACTTACTTTTTTACTTTAACTTTTTTTCTGTATTTGACTTATAACAATGCCACAAACTTGTAACTCCACTCCTTTTCTGATCACCTTCACAGTGACACTCAAGCTTCAGCCCACAAACGCACACTCAACTCAGCATCACCCAAGCATCACTATAACCTTGGGAAGCAGCAAGAATTGAGTGATGAAGGGTGTGTGGCCAGCGTCAAGTAAACAGCTGCATGCACACAGGGAGACAGTCTGCACCTTTTTCTAAACCTGACAAAGGGAACTGGCACCACTGTACCTGTATTAAAATCTACAAGAGGGAGGAGGACCAGGACAGAACAGACAGGCATCACTCAACATAAGCACCAATTCTGCCATCACTATGGTTTCTATCTAGATGTCCCCCAAGGTCTTCATGTGTTCACAGGCAGGGCTTCTGGAAGGTGACTGAACTACAGGGGAACTCTAGCTGGCAGGCAGTAGGCCTGGTTATGGGCAGATCACTAGGGAGCTGGCCTGGATGAATGCAATGTCCCCGCAGCTCTTCCCTTCTCCTCCGGCTGCCATGCCAGAACAGTTTTCCTCTGCTGCACTCCTTGGTGAGCCACTCCTGTCCTGCAGCCAGCCAACCATGAACTACCAAGGTGAGCCAAATAAACCACCCCTTGCTTTTTGTGAGTGTGGGGTATTTTGGACGAGTGACAAAAAGTGACTAAGACTTTTGCCATGCCACCTTCACAACTTGGGGCACCTGTGCATATCTTCAGTGTGAACTGTGGAGGGTGCTGATGACATCCAGATTCCCTGGAGAGCCACCTTTTTACCCTCTTTAGAAGAAATGTCTTATCAGGAATAGCTGTCTAGCTACTTTTGGCACTGTTAAATCTATATTTACTAGGCTCCACTACAGGTCAGTCACAACACCAAGCGCCAGTTTTATACCAGGTCACACGATGAGTCAGGTGCAAAGCCACAGACTATAGACAGACCACACACGCACGCACGCACGCACGCACGCACGCACGCACTGAAAACTAATGCTGTTCCTGAGCTTTTCGGATCTGCCACAAAATGATGCACAGTCTTAGCAATTAAAAAACCTACACCAGAAGCCCATGTAGTAGGCTACCTTTAAATAAAGGGTCTGAGAAAGGCCAAATCACCAAGACTGAAAGCAGACTCAAAGTTGTGCAGCTGCCAGGACGAGGGTGGCAATGGAACGTGGCTGCTGATGTTGGCAAAGGCTTTTTTCTGGGATGATGGAATTGCAGTGAAGGCTGTACGATTTGGTAAAAAGTACTAAGAATCACTGAATCTTACTTAAAATGAGATTTTACAGGATAAGAATTCAGTAGAGCTTTTCTATAGAAGTAGATGACAAGATAATGTTTGCTAAATACTAGCTGCCAAAAGCACTCACCAAGCCAACACAGACACGTAATAAACCCTCTAAGAACTGCAGTATCCAGGCATGAGGATCTCAAATTCTGGAGTTCAAGGAACTAGTCTGCTGGAAAGAGAACCTCCAGCCTCAGGAATAACATAGCAGCCTCCTCTCCCAATACCTAGAAATGATTCAAACCCCTTCAAAATCAAATGAGAAAAATTGCAAATCCTTTTTAATTTTCGTCTTTTTTTTTTTTTTTTTTTTTTTTTTTTCCCCTGAGATGGGTTTTGCTCCTTGCTTCAGGCTGGCCTTGAACTCACTTTGTAGCCCAGGCTGGCCTCAGAACTCACAGCAATCCCCCTGCCTTAGCCTCCTAAGTACTGGGATTATTAGCATCTGCTACCATGCTTGGCCCAATTCTTTTTTTTTTTTTTGTACATGGTCTCACAATGCAGCCCACATTCATAGTGATCCTCCTGCTTTCTGCATCCCTAGTGCTGGGATTACAAGCGCACGCCACCACGCCGAGACTCCATTGCAGGCTCAGCGCACCCGAAGGCAGGGCCGGCACAGCATGCGGAACCATGAATCGAACCCTGGCCACCGCGCTTACCTAAGCGAGTGCTTAGTCCACTGAGCTATACCGCTGGCCCTCTGGCCCAATTCTTACAACTTGGTATAAAATGATTATTAGTGAATACAAAATAAGCAAAAGGGGGAAAATGGAAAAAAGAAAAACACCAAGATGTTAATGTAAAAAATTTCATTAGGTACAACTACGTGGTATAATTAAACATTCCTCCACATTTGATTCAGAACTGGCACTGACATCACAAGGAAATGTGG
The DNA here is from genome assembly GCA_004027165.1 of Ctenomys sociabilis. Lineage (NCBI taxonomy): Eukaryota > Metazoa > Chordata > Mammalia > Rodentia > Ctenomyidae > Ctenomys > Ctenomys sociabilis. The sequence goes on along the minus strand of PVKA01001397.1, from coordinate 107,798 downwards.
GGACCGGGGAGATAGCGCAGTAGAGTAAGCGCTTGCCTAGCAAGTGCAAGGGCCTGAGTTCAATCCCCGGTTCCAAAAAACAAAAACAAGAAATATGAGGCTCAGAACATTAAACTGGAAGCTGAGCTTAGACTCAATTTGTCTCCAGGTCCATACATACCAACAGGCCAGGGACCAGTCTGAAGCCAGAGCAAATTCTACATTTGTTTGTGGGGAGGGGAGTGTGGTTTTCCAGCCAAAGAATTCAGGCCCTCCTTATTAGAATGCTAGAAATAAATTAAAGAAAAGCCAGCTGGGTGTGGTGGCGCAGGCCTGTAATCCCAGCACTCGGGAGGCTGAGGCAGGAGGATTGTTGTGAGTTCGAGACCAGCCTGAGCTACAAAGTGAGCTTAAGGCCAGCCTGAACTGCATAGTGAGACCTTGTCTCAAAAAGACAAAAAAAAAGAGAAAAAGAAAAGCCCTGGCCCTTCCTCCTGAGAGAGGACTTGTTCCTATTAGCGTCTGGCTATCTGTGCAGACTCTTATACCACAAACCAACTTATACACACACCACTGGGCAGGGACGCCTCACAGCAAGCAAGACTCAGTCCTCAAGGAATGTGTAAGTATGTTACAGATGGAGAAAACAAGCCAGGCAAGACTATGATTCCAGCACTGTGGAGGCTGAGGCAGGAGGGCTGCCACAAATTCAAGGCCTACTTAGTCTACACAATGAGGTCAAGGCCAGCCTAAACTATATAGTGAAGAGAAAAAAAGATTTGAAAATAGCCAGAAGGCTGGGTATGTGGTTACAGCACCCACCTCCCATGCAGAGGTCCTAAGTTGGTTCTCCAGCACCACAAAAATAAAAAATAAAAAGCAGCCAGAGGATAGGGTGATAAATCTGCCTATGAAGGTGGACTACAAGCGGGACAGGGCTATAAGATAAAAAGTAGAGAAGATGAAGGCAATGAAACTTGCCCTATAAGAAATCCCAGGCTTGAGGTTATACCCAGAGTTTTTCAACTATTTGCAGGAGTTAAGCCAACAGAGCCAGGTATGGTGGCACATGCCTGTAATTCCAATCCTCAGGAGTCTGAGGCAGGAGGATCGCCCAAGTTTGAAGCCAACCTGGGCTACATAGTAAGTTCAAGGCCAGCCTGAACTTCAGTGTGAGATCCTGTCAAAAAAAAAAAGAAATGAAAAAAGCAAAGCAAGTAAAAAAACACACTGGAAAAAATAAAGAGAAAGAGAAATATAGGGGCACCTCAGTGCACAAACGCAACATGCTCGCTTTGCCAGCACTTACACTCAAGTGTGTGGACTTAATTCTTTCCATGATTCCATTCACAAACCAAACTAGATGAGAAGAACTAAGTCAAATGAAATGGTTAGGGCCTCAATGTTGACCTCATGGGGAAATTTAATTTGGTTCTTATCCAATTTGGTTTGTGACCAGAATCACGAAAAACATTAATTTCGTGAACCAAGGCACCACTGTATCTCTTCATGATCCACTCAAAAACTGACTACAACAAAATTGTTGCAGCATTCCACAATGGCCACTGAGGACTCTCCCAGCTGGGGTGACACAGTCCCCTCTGCACACAGCCACAGGGCAGTGTCAGGAGTTCTCCAAGAAGCTGTGTCCATCCTCCATCCTGGCAACTCCTCTTCTGGTCTCCAGCCCAGGACCTCTTTGGATGGTTCACTCCTCCCTACACCAGCCTGCCTGCCCCCAACCCAGATGTGTGGTCACTTAGGTAACTGGGGCAGAGGTTCACAGCTTAAATTCACCGCATGGGGCCAGCCAGATAGCTCAGCAGACTAAAGTGCCTGCTCAGGTAGAGCCCAGCAAATAGGGTTCGATCCCCTGTATCACAAGCACCACAAACTATGCCAGCCCCGCCCCTGGGGCAAGCTGAGACAGCGAATGACACCAAGCATGGTGGCGCACACCTGTAATCCCAGCACCTGGGAGGCTGAAAACAGGAAGATCACGACAAGTCTAATCTACATAGCAAGACCCTGTAAACCCTGTACTCAATACATTTAAAAAAAATATTCACTATGTGAAAAGGATACTCACCTCTCTCCGCTCAGAAGGGCATACAAATGTAATTGTCACTGCAGGGTTGTGACCATCACAGAAGTCTGGTTTTCCTGGCTCTTCCTTCACATAAGTCAGGAGAAGTCTGCAGGATCCACCGGGAGAAAGAATATTTTAAAAGTGTCAATCACACGCAAATTAATGCAATTCCTCAGTAGTCAGCACATTCAGACAGAGGGAAAGTAACAGAAGAAACAAACTATAAAAGGAACTAGAAGATAAAATAACTATTTCCACTGGGGGGGAATAAGACACTTAAAAGTAAACTGTAATGAGCACTATTGTTAAAACCAAAATAAATAAAACATATTAAATGAAAATACTGGAAGAGCTGTTTGAATAATAGAAGACTTTTTTATAAGTGGCCTAAACCAAGGCCTATAACTGAGCACAACCAAGCAGGTCAAATATATTTTGCCCACAAGGCTGCACAATCTCCATTTTTCCTCCAGTACTAAGGAATGAACCCAGGGCTTTTGTACTGATTTGTATCCCCAGCCCTGTCCCTAAATTGCCCAGGGTGGGCCTGAAGCTGTGATTTTCCGGCCTTAAGCTGCCAGACTGCTGGAATTACAAGCATGAGCTAGCTGCCTAGCTTTCTGTGAACAATGCTTTTCACCTTAAAGGCAGGCCAACATACAGCAGCCATAGCCAGAGCTTCCCCAGTACCCAGCCCTGGGCAGAGGTCTCCTGTCCTCACAAGGGACATGCATGGCAACAGAAGTGCTGAAAACAGATGACCTGACTGTGCAGAGCTTCTACACAGCGCCCTCATTTCACCAAATCCTCACCAGCCCACCCAGGATGCAGAACCAAGGATTTGTCACTCCAGATACTTTCTCTCCCTGTCATATGGTGATGCCCTAAGCCTACAACCTCAACTATGAATGTACTTGGAGACAAACTCTTCAGAGAGATTAATAAAGGAAAACAAGGGCAGATGTGTGCACCTTAATCCAATATTCTTGGTACCCCTGTCCAAAGGGCAGTCAAGAACACAGAAAGGGAGGAACATGGTAGAGGCACAGGGACAAGATGGCAGGCTCTAAAGACAAGGAGAAAGGACACCAGAAAAACTGACCGTGCTGACACCTTCCCCCTGGGCTGCTGGGTTTTAGACTGGGAGGGAAAAAATTCTGTTGTTTCATCCAATTGATCTGTGGTTTCTTATGATAAGCTGAGCAAATTCATACAGAAAATTCTCAACATTAGCCAATGTAGGTCATATGCCAGTATTTTCTAAGACAAAACTGCCATTCCTATAATCATCCTACAAGACATACCACTGGCTCCAGAACTGAGACAGGCAAAACCAGGAATCTACCAAAAGCCCTCAGTACAGGGAGAAAATCAAAATCCCTGATCTATGCTCAAGATGTAATCTCATATAACATGTAAGAGAAAACACAGTCCTGATTGATACTTCCTGTCAAATTGAGAAGTCTAGAAGCTTACGCACCTAATCTACATGTCCTTACCACTCTAGGATGTTGTTCACTGTGCCAATTTGAGATCAGAAGTTTAAGTGACTCAGTAGGGGGCCGGGATCCCCACTTCGTAAACATCCTGAGTCTATGCAAGCCAGCATGGAGATGTTCTGAATGTTATACCCTCCAGAGGGCAGGTAGCCTGGTTACAATATAAAGAAGAAAAAGGGGCTGGGGAGATGGCTCAGTGGAATAGCGCTTCCTTGGCATGCGCAAGGGCCTGAGTTCAATCCCCGGTTCCACCAAAAAAAAAAAAAAGAAGAAAAAGATGCTCCCCCCGACTCTTGCTGCTTTTACTGTCTTATCTGCTGCCCTGAACTGTTGCCCCTCACCACACCATGCTGCCTTGGTGCCAGCTGATTACAGACTAAAATCTCTCCAAACTGTGAGCTAAATAAACCTTTCCTTCCTTAATTCTGGCAAGGAGAAAAACGTAACTACACACTGCCAAGGTCACACAGTCTTCTCCACAGTGCCCTGCAAGCTCCACAATCAAGCCACAAAGCCCATTCAAGGGCAAGTGTGAACAGCACAACTTACTACCATCCTTTGCTAGGATCTTGGGCACCCTTTATGCCTCAGGTAGGAGGAAATCCTGGAAGGGTTGGCAAAATGCTTCCCATCTCTTGCCTTTAAAGAACTGACAGTTATGGATACAAAATTAACTTTATGGATGATAAGAGAAGGAGCTCATAAAATATGAGCAAGCACCTTAGGGTAGGTATGAAACACAGGGATGTACTACAGAATAGACCTCGATAGGTATTTCTACTGCTGTAAAAGACATGTGGAGCTGGGTGTGGTGCCACATGCCTATAATCCTGGCATCCTGTGAAACTGAGGCATGAGGATCACAAGTTAAAACCCAACCTGGGCAATTTAGTAACTTAACAAAACCTTGTCAAAAAACAAAAAATAAAAAAGGTCTGGAGGTGTAACTCAACAAGAAGGCCCTGGCTCCAATCTTAAGTACTGAGAAAGAGGAAAGGAGGAAGGAAGGGAAGGAGAGAGGGAAGGAAGATAGGAAAGGAGGGAAGGAGAAAGGGAGGGATCGAGGAAGTGAAGGAGGCAGCCAGGATGAGTGGATCACAAACGAAATGAGCAATAACCAACCAGCTGCTGTAATTCAGCAGAGCCCACAGACCCTGCACCTGCGAAGGAGCAATTGTGCAGGCCCATCCCAAGTCTGTAGGCAAAGGCTGCCCCTGCCACTCACTGCTTCTGAGAAATAAAATGGAAATTGCTGCAGAGGCAACACACTGACCTGTCATTGCTTGCTAGCTTCAGCCCCTCCTTGGGCTGGCCAACGTCGAACGCCTGGTTCCCTCGCAGCAAGCAGGCAGCAGTGCGAGCTGGACAGGCACGCAGCTGTGGATTTAAGTCCCGCAGGGAGTCTGTAACATATCACATGCTCTGTTAAAGCAGATGAAGGGTCAGAAGTGGCACTCAAAGCACAACGAGCTCCAGAGGCCCTGTTAAAAGTCTCCACCCACTGTAGTTCTGAGAGCATGGGCCAGCCAGCCATCTGGCCACATGAGGCTCAGGAGCAGGGATGTTGCACTCTGAACACAGACAGGGCCACGAACATCTGTACTTTACAGAATGTTCCCAAGCTCTCCGAGAAGTTTAACTTCAGCATTCTCCTCTTTCAAGCTAAAAGAAAAACTAGAAAATGCAAGCACCCTACAGGACTGAAAAGATTTGATCAGTGGAAAGAACCAGACAGTCAGATCAACCCCTTCCCACTTTTATCTGAAGACAGAGTGGCCCAGATGCCAGAGTGTGGCTCAAAGACTGAGGACAAATGATCAGAACTAATGCAGCCAATGCACGCTAGACATAAGGAACTGCAGCAGGTTGGCTGTGATGACCAGGTATATGTCTCCAGACCTGCAGAGCTGTCAGCACTGCTGGCACAGTGGCCGCTGTCAGGCTTCCTCCACATTATCATCCACCCCCTAAAGCAGCATGCAACACTTAGGAATGGTCCACACACCCTTTCTACCATGAGTGATGAATTAAGAGCACATCCCCAAACCTGATCTGACAGGTCAGTGGGTAGAAGATCACCTGCCTCCTGCCACAGGGAGTCACTGGCTAACACACAGGGAATAAAACCACCCAAATAGGGTGTTATCAAGTCTCACTTGATGGACATTTTATTCCAACACAGATGTGTGCTGTGTCCCCAGGGTACTGCCCACAGCTGAACAACGTGGGCACCACGGAGCAAGTGCCAAATACACAAAATAATGCACACAGAATGACAAATCTAAAACTCTTCATGAGGGTTTGAGGGTAGCGTTGAAGGTCCAATGCTTGGGGCAATTTTCTGGCAATGGAGAATGAGCCACAGAGACACAGACAGACAATACACAACAAGCCACAACTATCTAAGAGCAAAAGTCACCAAAAATCTACCCAGTAAACTAGAAAGAAAAGTAACATTCATAAGAAAATATCCAGTGAATTCAGATGATCCTCAACAAGATAAAGAACAAGAAATATGTTTGCTGAATCAAGACAGCATACTGTTTCAGAAGCCAAGAATCTAAAAATCTCTTAACTTTATAATCAAAATGGAACTACCCATTTATGGTAAAGCTTTTTCTATCATCTTTTCCCCAAAAAGAATAACAAGTCTGAGACCATAAGGATGACATGATAACCAGACACAAAAGGTCAAAATAGTCACTAGTGCCAGGTATGGTGGCACAGGTCTATTATAATCCCAGCATTCAGAAAACTGAGGCAAGAGGAGTGCTACAAATTCAAAGCCAAGGTGAACTGCAAAAAAAGACCCTCAGAAAAAAAAAAAAATCAATCATCACTGGTCACATCTGGTGAGCCATATATAAAATACATTTAATATTTTTAACTTTAGAAATACACAAACAAGAAAATATATATCTAATTTATAGAATAATGTACTATACTTAAATTATTTTTCTAAATTTTCTGGGCCAAGTGTTACATAAAGAAAACACTCTAATCAGCACAACTCACAGCCCAGGGCTAGCTTGCACTACAAAAAATCAGTGCTGGCTGCAACACTCAAGACTCATGGCTCCCGAGGGAACCATAAAGCTAGGGAGCCTGGGAAACTAGCGGCCAGTTTAAAGCTTCAGGGCTCTTTTTAGATAAAGGCCATTTATTTACTGCCTTCAGTCATTATCCTACTGAAGATAACCATGCTTTGGCATTTACAAAGAAAGCCCAGGGAAGTACACCCAGCCTAAAATTTGTCATAACCACATACTAGAAGCCTCCATCGTCACCTCTCAGGCTCTTTTACCCAGCCTGCAAATGCAAAGCCTAGGACCTGGGTCACACACACCAAGCTGGGCCTCACTGTAAAACCGAGACCCAACAGTCTGGTAGGCAGGACACACAGAATGGACCAATAGCTCAGGTAGAATTTGAGGGGTCAGAGAGGAGACAATCAGAATTTATGGAGGAGAAGTGCTGGGGTTGAACATCTTTATGACAAAAGCTTTCTTAGAGGGCCTAACTGGTGTAAGAGATATCCACAATGTGGAAGGGGAAAGGCAGTGAGTGAAGGCTTCAAAGCAATCCTTCACCATCCTCTTGTCCCCACCAGGCTTCTTACCTATGTCTCTACAGACATTGATGAATAGAGAAGTGTCAGGGTCGGAGTCATCTACCAAGTAGCCACCACTTATCTTGATCAGTGGATTTAAATCATGCTTCTTTAACTCTGCATCAAACACATAGCATGGCACCTAGACAGGAGGAAAAAGACTAAGACAGCATTCATCACAGCACAGCCAGGAGAGCCTCTAGTTAGTGTCACACAGTGCTGGTCTCCATTCCTTATAGTAGCTTAACAAAGCAAGGTGGACAGTGTTTCTCCTGCCTACTCACAGGGCTGTGTTTCTGGAATCATCTCATATCTGCATCACTGGTTCTTCCTCCCTACTGGACTATTTCACTCATTTACTGCAATAGCTACCATTTTACCAGTGCCCCTCCCCCAAGGTCCCCTCAGCAATTATCCCATCTCTAGAACTTATAGCACAGTTCCTTGCCCTCCTCACTGTCTCCTCTCCCTCACCTCCCATTCTCTCCCGTTCTCTCTTGAATCACATCAAAACAGATCACTGCCTCTCATCCACCAAAGCCATGCCTCCCAGGGCACCAGTGACTTCCCTATTGCCCACTCTGATGCTCATTCTCAGCCTTCCTTTTCCTCTGTCGCCATGGCATGGCATACTACCGATCTAAGCCTACTCCTAAAGGCTTCCTTCCTGGAAACCAAAGACACCCGGCTTTGTTTTGCTCTATGCCAATTCCTTCTTTATCTCCTGGCATATCAGACCCCTTCCCTATCTGTGTGTGCTGATCTCCTTGGTCCCTTATCAACAGCTCTGAGCAGCTACCTACAATCATCAAACAGGTGCTGCTAACCTTGACCTTGCCCAGCAACTCCTGACCAGTGGAACCATAGGAAAAGCTGAGTTTGTGATCAAAGACTCAAGAAGGAATGCCTGAAGCCAGGCATGGTGGCACACGCCTATAATCCCAGATGAGGCAGGAGGATAATTGCAAGTTTGAGGCCAGCCTGGCTACAAAGTAAGTGCAAGGCCAGCCTGAACTATATAACAAGACCCTGTCACCAAAAAAAAAAAAAGAATGTTTGGGTATAAACCATAATACTGATGCTTAGCATGAACAAGAATAAACTGAACATGTGTACCCCCATTTCTCCAAGAGTCAAATGAGAATAACAAGCTGTTACACCCAGGGCGGGTGCAAGGGCTGCGCTGGTAAAGCTCGGGCACACATGCCAGCTGAGTCAAACCAAGCACTTTCACTGTTATTTATTACCATTATCAGGTGGGCACACAAAGCATTTCACAGTTAACACATGTAAAATGGGCCTTCAATTTCTCCCTGCCAATGTCCAGGCTGCCCTACACCTCTCGATCTCTCCCATTAGGTCCACGCATTGGCTGACAAGTCCTTCAAATGAAACCCTGGACCCACTCACTTCTCATCGTCTCCCCCATGCCCTGTATGAAGCACTGTAATAATCTTCCTTCAAAAGTCTCCAAACTGGTCCACCCAGCCCCAGTTTACTGAATCCCCTTCCGAGCCCCTAGCCTGTGTCCCCATGACCACAGGCTCGAGCTTCCAAAATGAAGTCAGGGGGCATCTCTCCAGACTCAGAACAGCTTCCAATTACACACAGAAGGAAACCCACACTTCTCCCGCTGCCCAGGCCTTCTCCCTGCCACTCCTCTTGCTCCGTAGCTCCGCCCCTTGAAGCTGAGGCTCTCTCCCTCACTTCAGCCACATCTTCAGGTGAAATGTCACCATCACCTCCCAGGCCTCTTCTGACATTTTTATCTAAAACAGTGCTCTCCCACTATCTCCACTGCCTTACACAGCCTCCAGGCTGGTGATAATGAGATCTGCCATCCAGGGGCTGTCCACACCCACACGGAACTCAGTCAGTATCTGCTCTATAAAGACTGGAGGGGAGACTCCTGTGGCAACTTCAGTCACCATTACCCACTATGAATTATGACCACACTTGCATTTCCAAAACTATGACTTTTTAATTCTAAGAAGGTCAAGAAACCTACTGCAGGTGGCAAAACTCTGAGCTTTTTATTAAAACATTTTACCTCTCTAAAGAAAGCATTCATAAAGATGCATGCAGGGGTTTAAAAAAAAAAAGACCAAGATCACCAAGGGCACTCCACCTACTGCCAAGACTTTATGTGACATGCCCTAGAATTTTTATTCCAAAGTAATATAATAGGGCGCCTTATGTGCCCTGAAGAATATTCTAAAAGTTCACATTCTCTGTAGTCATTTCAAGGTAGTGGAACTAGGTATGGTGGTATATTCCTAAAGCCCAGAGCTACATAATTTTTATTTTATAAAAAAATAGTAATTCTATTTTATAAATGTTCTGTATTTGTTATTTTTTATCACATTTCCTGAAATTTTATCTTTTAGACTGATGCAACTCACAAGCTGGACTAGGTACAAAGATTCACTGAATAATATTTAACTTTTCAATTTTTCTTAGAAAGATAGTATCAAAACAGAGGGAAGGCATTAACCCCAACCTTTTCCCCAGGTCTCAGGGCAGAGACTTCAGAGAGGACTATACCAAACAACTCACATCTCACACAGCCTCAGGGCACACATGAACTGTGGTCTACAAGATCCCTAAAATAGCATCTCCCAGGTCTGACATGTTTCTTAAGCCCATTCTCTTGACAGAGAAGAGACTGGAACCAACCCTCTGCAGAGGGAACACACACCCAGACAAGCCACCCCTCCCTCCTCCCACGCCCTCAAAGAAAGGCAATGAGAAGAAAAGCTTGCAGCAAAAAGCCATCACAGGCATCCCTAATCCAGCACTTCTAAAGCTTATCCTACAGCAGCACTGTACACACTGACTCACTGGGCAAGGATGGGAGACAGGAAGCCAGCCAAATGGAAACAAGCCTCGGCAGAAAAGGGAACAGGACAGTGCACAGCAAGAGGGGAAGATGGAGTCACCCTGGAAAGAACTCATGGTTCAGAAACTGGTTCCATTTCCCCAGGACACCTGGAGAGCTCCAGGCCAAAAATCCCACACTCAAGACAGCAGGCAACCTTGGCTATCTCGCTGAGCCAAGAGTGTGCACTGGAGTGGGCATCCGAGTATCAGCCCAGACTGCTGGGGAGTGTTTCTCACTTCGTGCTTCCACGCGCAGCGCACTGGAGAAACCAATAACCTCACAACTGGGGGAAGGAGGTCATTCACTGACCTTTCAACACCCTGCACTGAATGTGCTCGGCATCACTTGGCATCTGTGCATATATTTTACGTCCTATAGAACTCTGGCAGACCTGCCAGTTCTGCAATCATTCAGTGGTGTGGGGACAGGATATGTACACAATATTTTAAGAAATGGTCAAATAGGGCATGGTGGCATATGCCTGTGATCCTAGCTCTTAGGAGGCTGAGACAGGAGGATCACCGGGGCTGCAGACTGAGTTTAAGATCACCTGCACTACACAGACCAAACCTGTCTCAAAAAAACAAAAAAGTTTTTAAAACCCTCCAAGAATCCTCTGAATAAGCATTTAAAAAAAACTAGTTTTCTTTGTTAAATTATCCAAAATTTGAGAGTAAAACTAAAAGGAAAATGAGATAAAAAACAAGGTATAAAAATACAGATTTCTCTGACACTAATCCAACCAAGATATTTTATGTATGGGTATCCTGCAAATACATAAAACCTTTCAAGTATTTTTTGTCATGCCATACCCTAAAATATGCAGTCACATCTTACTGAAGACAGAAAAAAGGTCATATGCACTATTAAGATCTGCTTGGCCAGGGCGAGAGCTTGGCAGTCTAAGCACCTGCATGGCAAGCATAAGGACCTGGGTTCAATCCCAGGCACCACATTCCCCACTGGCCCCACCCCTGGGCTTACTAAACCAGCCACCAAAACCAGGCATAGTGGCACATGCCTGTAATCCCAGCACTAGGGAGGCTGAAACAGAAGGATCACTACAAATCTGAGCTGTATAGTGAGACCCTGTACCAAAGAAGTAAATAAAGGATTAAAAAAAGTTGTATATACAAAAAAATAATCTGCTAATGGTAACAGCAGTAAGTTTTTAGAAGTCTTGTACTCTATAGTTCTTTATAATTAATCTATGCTTAAGAAAGAAAAGAGACCAGCTTTGGAACATGGATATATCACCACAGCATTAGTCTGTGGGCTCCCTGAAAACAAGAACTATTTCAGAATTTAACAAAATTTTCACTGCTTTTGTCTATATTACACTCTCAATAAATGAAACTAAATGAATAAAGCCCTAGCTGCAGACTGTGCCAAAAGAGATAATAACTGAGAACCGCTAATATTTCTCATGCATCTTCATCAGCTTCTAGAAATTGCTACCGCTTAGAGAAAAACAGCCTACAGCTCTCCATTCCCACCACAAAAGCTCCTTAGAATAAAGCTCAACACATGGTTTTTTTTTTTTTTTTTTTTTTTTTTTTTGTCTTTTTGAGACAGGGTCTCACTATGCAATTCAGGCTGGCCTTAAGCTCACTTTGTAGCTCAGGCTGGTCTCGAACTCACAACAATCCTCCTGCCTCAGCCTCCCGAGTGCTGGGATTACAGGCCTGCGCCACCACGCCCGGCTCAACACATGGTTCTTTTGTTTGGGCTTTTTTTGAGACAAGGTCTCAGGCTGCCCTTGAATCCACTGTGAAGCCCAAGGTAACTTCAAATTCATGGCAATCCTCCTGCCTCAGCCTCCCAAGTGCTGAGATTACAAGAATGCATCACCATGCCCAGCCCATTTGCCCTTCTTAAAAATCAGAAAAATTACTGATTACTACCACTTGATAGCTCCTAGATCCCAACAGAATCCAAAGAAAAAACAGAGACCAGTGAGCAAAACCGTTGCTTGAACAGCACACTCGCTAAGATGGGCAGGGAGTTTCACACTTCCCCTTGACTGAGGAAAGTGCAGCAGCGGAGCAACTTGAATTGTCAGGCTGCAGATTGGGGGCATCATTAATCACCAAGGGTGACTTCACCAAGAGACCCACTGTGTATCATGGTGTCCGAAATTAATAACAATCTATTATGTCCTCCTAAATCACTAAAAGAGTCAATTTTAAGTATTCTCTGCACTAAGTTTCATTAGCTCAATTTAGCTGTTCCACAATATACACACATTTCATAATATGATGTACACAACATATCTAACAGAGTAGAGGGAGGACAAGTGATTGCTAATCAATGCCGTCCAAGTAATACAGAGACACAGAGTAAGTTGCAGCAATAGTAACCTTGCCTCTGAAGTGAACTGGCCAAACATTTAAAGGATAGGGACTCCCAGCCTGGATTTACGATGTATATGAAAGCCATGCTAAGGCTGAGAGGAGGGATTCAACAATGCAAGCAGGAAGAGGAGCTACCAGAGGGGCCCAACCCCAGGTAGGAAGCCAGGTGCTGAGGAAGGTCTGCAATGGCCCTGCAGTTTCATGGCTCACAGAGTTGTGTAGCACCAGAAATGGAGAACTACGATGCTGTATATGGGCAAGGTACTCTATTTCCAACCTAGACCCAAAATCATACCCTCTGATATTTTAAATGTCCTGTACTACAGAACCCTCCCAGCCAGGGATATAGGTCAGCAGTACAGTGCCTGCCTGGCAAGTGCAAGGCCTGAGTTCTACTGCTGGCACCAAAAATTTAATAAATTAATTAAATAATAATAATAGTAAGAGCTACCCAAGAAGCCAAACATGCTGGCACACGCCTGCAATTCCAGCACTTGGGAAGCCGAGACCAGAGGATCACTGTGAGCTCAAGGTCAGCCTGGGCCACATAATGAGCTCAATACCAGCCTGGAGTACACAATGAGACCTGTCTCAACAAAGTTTTTTTAAAAACAAAAAAAGAGAAAGAGAGAGATAAATTTTAACATGGTGTCTCTGTTCATCAAGTGCATCTTGAAAACTAAAAATGATCTGCATGCCACAAAACTGAAACCAATATCTCAAACCTTAAAGACTTTTCTGTTAGATTTGGGATAGACTTCATAATTATATAAGTCCTTGGTTACCTCTTTATTTGCTATGAATATGTCCTTCTTGCAGGCTGCAGATGTTCTCCACTCAAAGTAATGAATACACTCTGTAGCAGTTACAAATTCCGGAGTTCCCTGTTTAACAACCAAAAAAAAAGTTAGCATGCCAAATACCACACAAGCTTCTTTTTTAAAGTTAGAACATAGTAAAGACTACTAAAAACAAAGAACAGCAGGAAAAGGGGAACAGAACCACATTAGTTAAATAAAGTCATCAAGATGTTCTCAATCCAAAAATCTTAAAGAGACAAAGGCTTCCTAAAATCCTGCTGGAATTTGAGTAGCTAGTCCAAAACTGCTATACTGCCCCAACTATGCAAATACAGTGAACTCACAGGAAGTTATCCATGGAAATCATCGTTTCAAGCTGCAAATGTTCTCTACGCCAAATGCTAACAAAATCAAAGCCAGAAAGTGTGACCTCATCTTCCTGTGCAGAGGCCCCTGCAAGGAGCCCATCTGCACCTGAGGGAGTCTCACAGGACCAGGGCCCCACCCTGAGGGGCAGCACTGCCAGCCAGACATGACCAGGCCCGGCCAGACACCACAGCTCTGGTGGCCATGGGCTCAGCACAAATTAACCTCCACAGCCCCATATGCACATCCAAGGAGCTCACAATTTCTTATATGGAACACAGAATTCTGAAAGTAAATTAAGGTAAAACAGCAGCTAGCATCTTCAGTGACAAAAATTTGTGTTTCATGCTACCACAAGCAGATTCTTTTAAGATCTCAATGTGAATATTTAGTACAATTGACAGGCTGACCCACAACGAACAATACTGTTCTACTTATAAACACTGACTGTCAAGTGAAATGTGGGCTTGAAGATGTAACAATCACTGCAACCAATGATTTTTTGGGGGCCAGGGAGATGGCTCAGTGGAATAAACACTTCCCTGGCAAGTGCAAGGGCCTGAGTTCAATCCCTGGTTCCAGGGGGGAAAAAAATTGTTTTGTTTTGTTTTGTTTTTGTCTGTCATTTTGAGACAACGTCTCACTATGCAGTTAAGGCTGGCGTTGCACTAACTGTAGTCTAGGCTGGCCTCAATTCTGCAATGATCCTCTTGCCTCAGCCTCCCAAGTGCTTTAAAATTATTTGCAGCCATGAGTTTCACTTTTCTAAACACCTGGTTCCTTACTAAAGTGAAGAACAATCATGGGATTGTGCATCAGTCACTTCTCAACTCCTAGCTAGCAATTATTTACCACAAGTCTCTTTCTAAAAAGCTTAGCCAGGCATGATAGTGCACACTTGGATTCCTAGCACACAGGAGGCTGAAGCAGGAAGATGAGTTTAAGACCAACCTGGGGGGCCAGGAAGATGGCTCAGTGGAATAAGCACTTCCCTGGCAAGCACAAGGGCCTGAGTCCAATCCCTGGCTCCGCCAAAAAAAAAAAAAAGACCAACCTGAATACAAAGTGAGACCCTGAAATAAATACATACAAGACCCGGGGAGATAGCTCAGTGGCATAAGTGCCTGCCTGGCAAGTGCAGGGTCCTGAGTTCAACCAAAAATAAATACATACATACATATCAAAGATTAAAATCATCAAGTCATAAACAATATAGTAAGACCAAACATCATGTTTTACACAATTATGTCTCAACCAGGTACTATATCTAAAAAGCTTGGAAATTCCATTGCCTCTGGCCAGGCTTTGTCTAAAGAAATGAAGGTCTCTCTGATTTAACGAAAATAAGGAAGGAAAAAACTTTTTTTTTTGATACCAGGAATCGAAATCCAGACCCTATGCTTGCCAGGCAGGCACTGTGACTCTGAGGTATAAACCAGGCCCTGGAGAAAAATGTTATATATATATATATATATATATATATATATATATATATATATATATATATATATATCTCACAACAAATTCAAGGCCAGCCCAAAAACTCTGTCCCAAAATAAACACAAAATAATTTTTTTAATTAAAAAAATATATATACATACTGAACACATAATAAAATGCATCAAACAAAAGGCTGAGCCAGGGCTGAGGAGAAGGCTCAGTGGAATAAGAGCTTCCCTGAGGGGCCTGGGAGATGGCTCAGTGGAATAAGCGCTTCCCTGGCAAGCGTAAGGGTCTGAGTTCAATCCCTGGTTCTGGAAAAAAAAAAAAAAAGAAGAGCTTTCCTGGCTGGCAAGTGCAAAGGCCTGAGTTCAATCCCTGGTTCTGCAAAAAAAAAAAAAAAAAAAAAAAAAAAAAAAAAAAAAAAAAAAAAAGTCTGAACCAGTCATGGTGGTGCATGGTTGTAATCCTAGCATTTGAGAGGTTGAGACAAGAGGTTCGTTGCAAGTTTGAGATTAGCCTGGACTTCAAAGTGAGCTCAAGGCCAGCCTGAACTACACAGAGAGACTCTGTCTCAAAAGGACAACAATAAAATGAAATGCTAAATGAAAAAGTTTAAGACAAAAGTTATGCCAGCAATATAAATAACATACGGAGCCAGGGAGATAGCTCAGTAGAATAAGCACTTGCCTAGCAAGTGCAAGGTCCTGAGTTCTATCCCCAGTACCACAATAAATCAAGATTTTTAAAATCTTAACATACTAACTGCACTCAACTGTAACTCAGGTTTCAAAGCTGTAATTTGGAGATATATTCAAAATTTGGGATTTTTTAAAAAGATCTGAGATTTATTTACTAGTCCTTGATGTCAATGGCAATTTGGTTGGCATTTATTTCCTTATGCTTTAATCTGGGTCACTTATTCCTCCTGGAGCACCAAGAATGCCCAAGGCACGCACATGAACAAAAGATATACATGACAGGAATGTGTGGGGCTCACCAGGGTTTTCCCACACAGGAATGTGATGCTGCTCTGGACTGTATGCTGTGTGTGTTGCTGCTGACAGCTTGTGGTTGTGTTGAATTCCACAAGTGATCTGGTTGCACTTTTCAAAAGAGAGTCACCTATTTGGAAAGGAAACAGAATGAATAGGCTGCAGAATATACAAAATCATACATCTATCCTGAAAGACAAGATAATTAAAAGCAGTGCCATAGTTTACCCAAAAGGCTACGAACTTCCAACATGGTCCCTGCCTCAAACCACCCACCTCACAGGCAGACCTTGAGTCCTCTCTCCCTTCCCCACCACTGAGAACCTCAAGAAGCCGTACAACACCTAAGTCTATTTCAGATCCACCACACTTCTCCGTCTCTACCCCACTGACCCCTACCATCTATCCTGTGCTCCAGCCACGGTTTCCTAATTGCTCACCATACCTTGCCCCAGGCTTGTTCCTCATCTCACCCCTCCCATCTTGCACCAGTGTGACCTTCCAAATCAAAATCAGATGATATAATTCAGCTACTGCAAACTTTTATTGTCTCACCACACATGCCCTAAAATCAAAATTCTACAGTCACAAGTAAGATGACTGTATCCATCGGGAATATTACTGTAATGATTGAGAATGAAAAGTGTATATAAAAAACAATGTAGGGGCCAATGTTTCTGCTATTCCTCTTGCTGTTTTGCTGTGTTTCACTGCCATAAACTGCTGACCTCTGCCCCGTGCCACTCTACCTTGGAACCAGCCAAGTATGGACTGAAACCTCCTGTAACTGTGAGCTAAATAAACCTTTCCTTCCTTCAAAAAAAAACAATGTAGGACTGCAGATATAGCTCAGTGACACAGCACCTGCCTGGCAAGCACAAAGTTGTGAGTTAGATTCCTAGTACTACAAAAAAAGAAAACCATCAACGTAAGGGTCAAAAGTGGTGGTGCACACCCAGAATTCAGCCATAGCACTCAGGTTAAGACAAGAAGATCACAAATTGAAGCCAGGCATGTTGGTGTGTACCTGCAATCTCCACGCTTGGGGGGCTGAGGTAGCAGGCCAGACCTGGGCTACATAGTGAAAAGTTTGAGGCCAGAACAATCAACTTACTGAAACCTTAAAGTTAAAAATAGGAAGGGTTGGTAGCAGGCGTGGTAGCACATTCCTATAATCCTAGCACTCAGGAGGGTACAGCAGGAAGAACATTGAGACCAGCCTGGCCAGCTCAGGCCAGTCTGAATTGCACAGCAAGACCCTGTCACAGGGAGGGACAAGGGCTGGAAAGCAGCTCAGCACCCTCTAAATTTAATCCTGGGGGCGGGGTATCAGTATGAGGCTTGATGCAGGAATAAATTCAGACTCAGAGATCAACAGTACAAAACAAAAGCACAAAGACTCGTGTATCAAGCTTTGATTATGACAGACCGGCAAAAGCACTGTTGAATACAGTACAGGACACTGGAAACAAAATGGTTACTCAAATGGAAAAAAATTAAAACTAATTCCTATCTAGCACTGAATATAGAATTCAACTCTAAATGGATTAAAGGTTTCAGCATCAAAAAACAAAGTTTAAAACTTGGCAAAAAATACTTCAGAATATCAATAACATCTATACAACTGCACAAATTAAGGACAAATTTTTTGTAATTACAGGTAATAATGTATTAACCTTTTATGAGAGCATACACAGCCTGCTAAAGAAGAAAAAGAAAAAACTCAAACTAGTTACATAATGGTAAATTTTTATTTCAAAGGACAAGAGAAAATACTAGAAATTTTGGAAAGCATAGGTCATATCCAGTAGGTAACCCAATATAAAATAGACAACACACAATCAAACATTAAGAAATACTACCTCAATAAATATGAAAATATTGGTGCCCAAGAAATTATAGATATACCATTTTCAGCTCTTTGGTGGATAGAAATTAAATACTGAGTATAAGAAATAAAGAGCAGAGTTCCATACTGCTAGGAGTACAAATTGGCACAACCACTATTTAAGCCAGGAGGATATTCCGTCCTGAAATTGGACATTTATTTACTCTATTTCATTCTCAGGTATCAAACACACCAGGTAACACCACACTAGCCACAACAAAAGATGTTGGAAGGAACACCTCATGCTCCCATGATACCAAAAAGCCAAAACACAACCTTGAGGCCCAGGAACTCAGGAGCGGATAAACTAACTCTGGTAGAGTCACATAATAAATTACAGCATTGAGCAGGAAAAGACGGTGGTGTAAGATATCATATGAGTGGTTATTAACATACTATTGCCCTTCTCACTTTAAATCCCAAAAAACTACACATAGCAAAGGGATGCTTTTTATAAAGTTATTTACATACTCACACAGCTTTTCTTTTTAACTAGACAGTAAAAATTTTAAATGCATGATGTAGGCTAACACATCCAGCAGAAAAAGAGGGAAGCAGGAAACACAATGGTTGTAAGATCCTAGAGCTTGTAAGAGATGGGGTTGACTAATTAATTATACGTATTACAGTGACTTTTTAAACGAAGAAAAAGGTTTGTCTAAGGGTTAACAATGAGTGGATCATGAACTCAAGAGTTCTAACTGTCCAGATTCTACACTCACCTGAGGTCTGGGGGGAGGAACAGAAGGGGGAGGGGCAGAGAGGGAGGAGGGGCAGGAGAGGAAAGAAGGCCAGCGGGGCCAGGGGCCAGGGCTCCTGCCATGCCAGGCTCTCGGACACCTGAAGCCTGTGCTCATGCACAGGTATGCAGGGGCTGTTCTCTGCCTAAAGAACCTAGGATCTTGTCCAAAATCTTTTTCCTGCCCAGCTAAGCCAAAAGGATGCAGAGATCCTGCCTGAGCCTCAGGGCAGCAGCTCCAGGGTGCAGCAACCACACCTGAGGCAAGACAAGAGGCAGGGGTGGGATGGAGCTAGGACCTGGCCAACAGATGGGTGGGATGGGTGGGATTTCCAAGCACCCAGCGACCTCACCAGGGAGCCAGGTCTGCTGCAGATGACAACACCAATGGGAAGCAGAACACTGGGTACAGAATAGGATACAGTGACTCAGAAAACTGCTGGTCACAGACCACCACCTGAGGATCCCTTGGATGCTAGGATTGTGGGGGTACCTTCTGTGGGATTACATTCTGACACTTCACACTGAGCTACATCCCCAGCACATTTTTTGAGGGGGTGGATGAGGGAAAGGTCTCACTAAAACTTATGGTCCTCTTGCCTTAGCCTCCCAGAGTGCAGGGATTAAAGTGTATGTCATTTGGACCTATTTCTACACTAGTTCTTCAGTCCCCCTAGTCCTACTGGGAGCTCTGGCTTTTGTGGTACATTTTTGCTTCCTACCAAGTACCTAAGTTAGTTTCTCAGCGGCCTTCTCCAAGCTCCACATACAGACCCCCACCCTGTTCTCTTGTGAGCTTTACACCTATCTGATGTGACCTGTGACCCTCAAAACACAGTACCCAACAAGCACTCCCTGCTGCCTTGTCAGCACTCTGCGCCATCCAGCATCCAGCAAGCTACTTATCTCTTAGTTTCTATCCTTTCATTTATAAAATGAGGGAAATGAAATCACTTACTTCAAAAGGCTGTTCAATTAATTCAATATTTTAGTCATGTAAGACCTGGCATAAAAGTGCACAACAAATCTAGTTATTTTTATTGTGCTCATAAATTAGCAAAATTAGATTTGATTCAAAGTTATCCAGGGGCTAACACTGTCACTATCATTCTCACAATTTGCTTTCTTAAGTTGAAGAAAAGGAATAATTACCACCAGAGATCTGTCATCACTCTGGAGAATCAGAAGCGCTGGGGAAGGTATCTGTCACTGTGTCTAAGAATAGAGACTAGAAAGTGCTGGTTTATATCATCACCATCTTAACTCAACTTTCACTCCTCTAGCTACAACCAGCCACTCACTCCCCTGTACAACCTTTCTTAATCCTCCGGGGCCAACTTTCCACAAACACCTTCTATCACTCACTTCCCATATCATTTAAAGATTACCATCTTACTGAATCTGTAATAGACCTACAACTCCCAGAAAACCTCAGCCCTCCTGCCTGGCTTTCAAAGCCTATAGAACTGGTCCAACTCCAAAGATGCACATTCCTGTAGTCCCAGTACTCAGGAGGCTGGTTGTGGGTTCAAGGCCAGCCTGAGCTGCATAGTGAGACTGTCTCAAAAAGACAGAGAAAGAAAAGAGTCAGGCTTCCATCTCCCTCTGCATCTGTGTCTGCCTACTGCTGTCCTATGCAACCACAAACTGCAAGACACACTTGCAATCAACCAAAAATACTAAACTCTTGGTTCATAATAAAATAAAGTAGAAAACTTTCTTTCCTCTCTGAATACCTAAGTAACACTAACCAAGTTCAGTGTGGCCTGTTTCTGAACTGTCAAAAGATCATAAGGAAATTTAGTGATTTCATCTGCAAGATATTTAAATATGCTGCCAAATTATAAAACATATCTGAACTACCCCGTTCTTTCCCTTATCTCCATCCTGGGCCTCAAATCCCTCACCAGTCTTCTCAGGATACATAGTCTCTTTTTAGACAGAGAAAAAAATCAAATAGGAGTTGGGCCTCTATGTACAGACCCAGCACTTCCTTAACCCTTGTTGTGGACATGTCTTCTAAAAAACCCTTTTTAATCTAACCAAAATCACAAACCCAGCTGCCAAGGTTAGCTTTCTTCCAAACCAAACCAACACATAGGAGCCGCTTCCATCTGCTTCTCCTGTCCCAGACACACTCACACATTGTTTCCACTTCCCCACTGGCCATTAATATCAAATATGGCATTTGACCTGCCTTGACCAAAGATTCACAGCAGACACCCTGCTGCCCTGCATGCTCTCCTGAAGACCACCACCTTCCCCCCCACCTGTGATCTGGCAGAGCTGGCCATCCAGTTGAACCCACAATCCTCCTCCTAGTAAGGATCTTTTCCAGGAAGAAGTACATTTGAAAAACTGATATGAACCCAAGGAAACAAAGGATTGCATTGTTTTTCTCTGAGAGTGCCAATCACATGTCTAGTATTTCATATAAACTTAATGCCAACAACCATCTCCAACTGGGAGAACACATGGCCTGAGAGTCAAACCACCTCAGAAGAAAAGCTGAAAGGCACAAGGGAGATGGGCTTGGACAGTAAAGAAAACAAGGAAGTGGGTTAAAGACAGGGTTAAAGGGGGCCACGGAGATGGCTCAAGGGAATAAGTGCTTCCCTGGCAAGCGCAAGGGCCTGAGTTCAATCCCCGGTTCCACAAAAAAAAAAAAAAAAGACAGGGTCAAAGAAAAAAAGTAATGTCACATAGAAAACAGCTTCCTATATTAAATGTACAGCTATGTAATCCTTCATTAATTATTGTCTGCCTCTCATCCTTAAGCAGAAGCAACCTAATTTTATCTCAGATTGGACATTCAAATTATCAACTTTTTTTTTTTTTTTTTTTGCGGAACTGGGGACTGAACTCAGGCCCTTGCGCTTGCCAGAGAAGCACTTATTCCACAGAGCCATCTCCCACAAATTATCAACTTTTAATAATTGTAGAATTATAAGTATAAGCCATTGTGTAGGTAGTTATGTCTAATAGCTGCACACATCAAGTCACCCTTATGAAAAGCTGGCCTCCTGCTGCCCTCCTGCAGGACAACCTTAGCTCTACTCACCCACTGAGTGAAAGCCATCTGTCTTCAGGTCATGCATACAGACTGCACTGGATGGCCCACACTGGGTGACGTCCACATTTCCACAAATGTTGATTTTATAAAGTCTGTTACTTTTGGTATCAACAGCTTCCCATGTGTAACTGGAAAGGAAGGAAAATAACTTGTTACTCTCTGGTTTTACAGTCAAGCCACATTTGGTCAAACTATATATAGGACACAGTTTCATAGCCAAAAACACAGAAGTCAGGAATGTGAAGTTGAAAAGAAGCTGGGGCAGAAACCACTGAATACAGCCTCACTCCAGGGAAAGCTGTTCTGAAGCCACCTCCAGGAATTTAACAGTCTCTAAATACTAAAATTTTATCATTAATCAGAATAGTTGCTTGAATCATGCTGAGTATGAAAAAGTAAGCTTTCCAGTCTCTCCAGAATGCTGAAAAGCTAAGGGATTGTTTTAACTCTAGCTTTTACTTTCAGCCACAACCAGGACAGATCTGAACACAGGGAAGCAGAGCAGGAGAGAACCAACTACAGGTCTCATCAGGCAATGTTTTAGGCTAGCTCGCTCCACGCAGCAGCGCTGCCATCCCCTTAACCTTCGCAGGGCAACCAGAATTGGTCTGCACGCTTGGAACAAATGGGTGGCCTACAGTCTGTCCCACTGATCTCAGCTTGCTACTGTTCCCTGGGAGGCTGATGTGAAATGGGAATCATTTCCTCAGCAAGGGTAGAAAGAGAAGAGAGACACAACTAAAAGGTTCCTTGCAGAATATAGGAAAAACCTGGTTAACTTTGGGCAGGACTGCTGAACAGAGGAGAGGGGGGTTAAGTCAGAATTGCTCAGGAGAGGCCTACCCTGGCTTAAGCTCCAGGCCAAGCTGCAGGGGAAGGGAAGGGTTGGTTGGGAGCTCATCACCTCCAATTTAACTCCTTGTATGCCCCTTCTGCATTCTTTTTACAAGAAAAAAACACTTCTCACAAAACTGCCTGATCTGCCAGGGCTTCCCAACCCTGGGCACTTGACAATGACTCAGCACACAACCACCAGTTGACCCCTGAGCCACAGAAGAGCCACAGAGCCCTTCTAGGGTTACTGGTAGCCAATGCACCGCACATCTTCCTGAACCTTAAACCAAGATGCCAAGGGCGCAAGCATGCCTCAGCAGTGCTCAGGCAGCAGGACAGATCCCCAGGCAAGCTGGAGCTACCTACCTGCTGCAAACCTCAAGAACAGGTTGTTAGGTGCCTAGCCTAAAGGTGACACAGACTTTAGAACAGACACTATCAGATTCAGCTTCTTCCTCAGTGACAGATTAGCTATCTCCTGAGATAGGCATTCAGAAGAAAATACCCTAAGAGCTAACAGCCCAGAGAAAACCATCCTTGAATCCTCTGCTCTTCATTAACCCCTATGCATCTGTTTCACAAGTATTTCCTGAGTACTTCCTGGGGAAGGTAGGGGAAGTACAGCAATGAACCACAAACCAAAGGCTATAGCTCTTGGAGTGCATATTCCTGCAGGAAGCATGGAAAGTACACAAGAAAACAGGGTAACTCCACCATGAAAAAGATGCTCTGGCAGGACACGGAGGAGAAAGACTGCACGGTTACTTTCAATTGTGCCAGTTTCTAAGATAGTGTCTATCCTGAGACTGGACTGACAAATAAGGGGTCGGGAACATGGGGACCAACAAGGTTGGGGAACTCAGCAGAAGACTATTCCAAGCAGACAACTAGCCCTAGAGAGGTCCTGAAGTCAGGTGGACTTGGTGCACTCATGGAAAAGACCAGCAACACAGCTAGATTCAGACAGGCTAGGACAGCAGCAGGGTACAAGGCCAGAGAGGGAAGAGATCTGGAGACCTGGTCACTTGAGTCAGGCAGGTGCCCAAGAGTACAGGAAGCAGTTTGATTCTTATACCTCAAGCAAAGGAAGACCACTCAGCAATATCTCCCCTTAAAATGTTAAGCTAGAGGGGAACAGAGCAGAGTGAGAAGTGCGCCTGTAACCCTAGCACTCCAGCGAGGCTGATGCAAGAGGATAGGAAATTCAAGTTCTACCCAGACAACTGAGGAGATCCCATCTCAAGATAAAAAATACAAAGTGCTAGGGGCATAGAACAATGCAAGGGCCTTGACCTCAATCCTCTGCAACACACACACATACATACACCCTAAATAACAATAATAATAAGCTAGTGTTATTTGTGGAATAAAACTTTACTATTATTAATTATGGTTCATTACAAGCTAGGCAAGCTGGCATAAACTTGTAGTCCCAACACCAGGGATGTTGAGGCAGGAGGACCATCATGAGTTCAAGCCCAGCATGTGCTACACACCAAGACCCTGTCTCAAAAAAGGAAAGGAGAAAAGAAAAAAAAAAATCCCACAAAAGAGCCACAACTAAGTTTTTCTGGGCTACTAACAGCAAATTTAAAAGTTCATATCATTAAAGTACTTCACAACTGAAGCTAGGTGTGGTGGCCCACCTTGTAATCCTAGTACTTGACAGGCTGAGACAGGAGGATCCTTGCAAGTACTTTAAAGAAAGCTTAAGGCTTGTGCAGTTCAGGGATACCCTGTCTCAAAAAAGATTGGGGGGGGGGGGGTCTTCATAGTTCCAAGCAATGAAAGAGGCATATATAGGTATCATTTAAAATGACCACATGGATGGGGCCGGGGAGATGGCTCAGTGGAATAAGCACTTCACTGGCAAGCACAAGGGCCTGAGTTCAATCCCCGGTTCCGCAAAAAAAAAAATCACATGGGTAGAAATCAACTCTAAAGAAACTCACATAGTATTTAAAATGCTATGCTTTTCTTGAAAATCACAAATGCAGGGCTGGGGAGATAGCTTAGTAGAATAAGCACTTGCCTGGCAAGTACAAGGGCATGAGTTCAACCCAGTCCCATAAAAAAAAAAAAAAAAAAAAAAAATCACAAACCCATCTCTGTTTTTGCAAAATGGCATTTAAATAAGACAAATTTAAATAAGACATGTAAAGAGTATGTGTCACTGGGGAGCAAAAGAAAAGACTAAAATAAGTGCTATTATCCTGGTTACCTAGAAATCAGGGCTCCTTGAAGAAAAAATCTGCCTCATCGGATTATGTGCTCATCTCTTTGCAATCCACACTTGCTTTGCCAAGATTTATGAAAACATGAGTGATGGTGGGAAAAGGATGAGTAGATCTATTAAGGTACTTACACACTGACTTTTTTCCAGGTCAACTGCAACACTCAGCAAAGGGGACCCCTGCCCTGGCACTCACACATGCAACCCACAGTGCTGGAATGGAGCATGGATGGTCCAGAGTTCTTAGGCACATTGCTCACCAACAAACAAGCATAAAACAAATGTCCTCGAAAGCATTTGTGGGCTGTCAGTACCTGGAACATACGGTTCCAATGAGTGTTGCATCTGCTTTAAACAAACTAACCCAGGCAGGTGCGGGGTGCACACCTGCAATCCTAGCACTGAGGCAGAAGGATCACTATGAGTTCAAGGCCAGTTCAGGCTAACAGTGAGTTGAAGCCCAGCCTAGAATATGTAGTGAGATCAGGACAAGGAAGAAAAAAAAACCCTGGTAACTGGTATCACAAGGATTCCAGCACCATCACTTATTGACAGGTTAAAATAATCTCTCTGGAAGCTCATGAAAGACATTTCAAAAACTACATGAGCTCTGGCATGAGCCTTGGTGAGCTTAAACTACCACATATCTGTTTGTTCCCCGGTAGTTAAACATTTCTTTAAAACTATTGCATAATAAATTTGAAGGTAACATAAATATCTCGGCACTTTTTAAAATATCACATGTTTGAAACTAGATGACTATAGATTTTTGCCAGACTTAAAGGCCAGGCACCATGGGCTGGGGAAATAGCTCAGTAGAATAAGTGCTTACCTGGCAAACACAAGGTCCTGAATTCAATCCCCAGTTCCTCAAAAAAAAAAAAAAAAAAAAAAAAAACTCAAAATCTTCTTTTTTGGCCAGAGAGATGGCTCAGTGGAATAAGCACTTCCCTGGCAAGCACAAGGACCTGACTTCAATCCCCAGTTCCACCAAAAAAAAAAAAGACCAAAGCACAACAAAGACCTAGGCTAAAATGACTCTTAAAATTACAATGGCACTGGGGGCTGGGAGGAAAACAATAAAGAATGAAAAATGTCACTGGAATGTGTTCTGCCCATGTACCAGCTCCACAGGAGGGATGGAAACAACATGCACTACACCCATATACACATGAACTAAAAATATTCCACTGACACTAAGTTTACCAGTTCTATGATCAGTCAGAGAATCAATGAACTACAGACTAAATAAAATGTAATGATAGCTATGAAGAATAACAGACTTTGGCCTGAAAGTATCCATTAGGAAATTCTCAGGTGGAATGGAATGACCTTACACAGCCAAAACAGCAACCACCCTTCACAGCACGATGGCTTCACAGCCAAGCAAATTCGACCACACAGGTGAGAGCCCCAGGAAGAAATAGAGATGAACTATTAGACCATAAGGTGGGGAGAAGCAGGGGTCTTTCTGAGACAGGGTCTTGCAATGTAGTTCATACTGGCTTTGAGTTCACTTTATAGCCTAGGCTGATCTGGAATTCACATCAATCCTACTGCCTCAGCCACCCAAGTGCTGGGATTACAGGCACATGCCACCACACCCAACTTGAAGATTTAAATGTGAACTTCTAAACAAAGCTTGTGAAGAAAACACCTGCAAGCTGCGTGCACAGGCAGTTTTCATTCACTCATAGTGAAGACTGTTAAACATTTTTCTCTATAAGGAGAGGTAAGAAAGCCCAGAGGCATCTTTTTCAAACTAGCACTCTTCAGGGCCCAGACTTCCAGATTTCCATCTCAGCTGGGGAAGCAGCAGAACCCAAGGAGGTGGGGCGGGAGCACTGGATGGCCCAAGGAAGCAGCTAGGGATGGGACACATTGCCCCCGCCTTGCAACATCCAGGAAGCAGGCAGCCTCCTCCCAAATTACTCTTCTGAGTACCAAACTACCTGCAAGAGTTCTGGCTTTGACAATTACCAAAAGCAGGGCAAATCCAGGCTGTTCCACCCTACTTTGCAGAGTGTAAAACAGAGTTAACCGACAGTCCCCTGCCTGCTTACCAAAGCTGCAGATCCATGCTAACCACCATAGCTCCTGCAGACCACAAGCCCACATGGGCTTCTTGGACAGAAGCCTGAGGTGTCTGGGACAGTAACCCTGTGGGACGGGCCAGCCTCCCCTCCAGAGGCCCCATGACTAGCATGCTCTTGTACAACACACTAGGTATTTATTTCCCATGCACATAAAGCAAAAGAGGAGGACTCTGGGACAGCAGTGGAAAGAGCTCAGTCTCTTCCCTCTTAAGTCACTGTGACCTACTTATCTCCCATGCCCGTCCAGGTCGCTGCACTCCAGGCCCAGTAGAACCTCCACTTACTAGGAGGCCGGGAAGAAAATGGGACAGTGGACAAGGAGCACATCTGGCACAGGGCCTCCACCATCCCCCTGCTGCGGGCACTAACCCCTGGGCCACATCATCTGTACACTTGACACTTTCTACTCCCCCACATTTCTCAGCTTTCTCATCAAATAGCCTGGGGCTCAGAAAGACAGAGACCTTCCCACCAACACATACCCAGAAAGTGATGAAGCCAGACATAAATACAGACCAATCTGAGTCCCAAAGTGCTGAACCATGAGGTGAATTATCTCCCTCACTTTCTTTAACCTTTTAAAGAAACTCTTCAGAAGTACTGTTTCAAAGCCAAGCCTGGTGGCACACACTTGGAATGCCAGCACTCAGGAGGGGAAGTTGAGGCAGGAAGACAGCTGTGAGTCTGAAGTCAGCTTGGGCTATAAAGTGAACTCAAGGCCAGCCTGAACTGCACAGTGAGATCCTGTCTCAAAAAGAAAAAAAGAAAGGGAAAGAAATATTGTTTCAATTATTACACTAAAACTGACAAAACATTCCAGAAAACTGTAGTTTAAACCTTGTCAAAATAAGTAATGACAGATCTGTTTAACATAAAAATTTCCAAGTTCCTATCACACTACACAGCCAACTATGTACAGTATAATTTGATTAAATGAAATACTAATTATACAGAAAAATGTAAGTCATCCTTTTATGAGACAGATACAGTAACCCTATGTGTAGAAATTCTCTTTTGTGGCATGTCCTGGCTCTCATCTGAGGACAGCACAAGGGACAGCTATGTGCTTCCTGAGAAGTCCCAACCAGGTCACACGCCTTCCCTGGCTCAGCTTCTGCTTTCTCTTTGCAGTCCGAGAGCCAAACTCCACAGGCACTGCCTTCACAACCCCCTCCCACACCCTGCATCAAGCCCCCCTTCCCTTCCCACTGGCCTCACTCTTCTCACTGAAGTGGTAGGCTCCATTAAAGAGGAATCACCTACATTGTCTGGTCTCAAGATTCTCACATGCAGCAGAGCCAGGAGTCCCACATACAGCCAAGAACTTTACATGACCACTGATTTTAAAGGAAGTCTGAGGTTGGGCATTGTGGTACACGCCTTTGATAGAGGGGAGGAGGTGTTATCCAGAAAGGATCACCAGAATGTGAGGCCATCCTGGGCTACATAGTGAGTTCAAGCCAAGGTGGACTACCTAGAGAGACTGTGTCTTTAAAAACCAAAATTTAATTATTTAAAATTAAAACAAAAGGAATCCTGTGGCTGATATACATATGCATTCAGTTGGATTACCCAAGTCTGAGACTTTCTCTTTAATAAAAGCCCAAAACATAGTAGGAGCCCAAAGCAGCAGGACAATAGACACCACAGTGAGATCCTGTCTCAAAATAAACATAAAGAACTGAGGGTGCAGCTCAGTGCAAGGCTGTGGGTTCAATCTCCAGCTAATGAAAAGAAAAGCCATGCCAAGTCAAGCCAACCACACCTACTATGGCAGCACATACCTATAATCCCAGCACTTAGGAGGCTGAGACAGGAGGATCCCTACAAATCCATCTACCCATCTAAGTAGTGAGACCCTGTAGATCCTGTACTAAATACATTCCTTTAAAAAAAAAAAAAAATCTTAGAAAACTTGGTTCTTGGGGCTATCGAGATAGCTCAGCGGTCTAAAGCACCTGCTTAGGCAAGCGTAGGCAGCTGCAGGAGACCACAGTTGGATCCCAGGTACCACAGGCCTCGCCACCCCTGCCCTCGTGGCAGGCTGAGCCCACCAAAAAAAAAAAAAAAAGAAAACTTGGTTCTTTCCTCCAATGCAAAACAATCTCTACAAACTAACATTTTTCCCTTCCTCCTTTACCATCACACAGCCACCCTACATTGAGATATGCAATATTCTATCTCCCTTACTCCCTTGCTAGTCACAATGGGGTCATGATGATTATAATGGCAGTCTCCACCCATCTCCCAAAGCTGAAGAATGAATTTGAGGACCAAGGTAGTAGACAGGAAAAATGTTTCTTTATGAAATACCTCCCAAGGGCCTGTGAGATAGCTCAGCAGACTAAGTGCCTCCTTTGGCAAGTGTAGGGACCAGGGTTCAATCCCCAGTCCCATATGCTGCTGGGGCTTGGTGGTGCACACCTGTAATCCCAGCGCTAGGGAGGCTGAAAACAGGAGGATCACTAAGAGCTCAAGCTCTGCGTACTGAGACCTTGTACCAAATACATAAATGGGGAAAAAACAAGAAAAATCCTCCCATAATCAGGATGGTCAAGTGGGTTGACAGAAGTGGGTTGTCAAGAACACTTCACCTAAATTTTTAATACCAAAAAATGATGAGATCCCAGACCACCCTAAGTCAAACTAAAGTCAACCTGTATAACTAAAGCATGCTTAGACTAGAATTGGGCCCTGTGAGAAGTCACAGCATGTAGCAAATGTGTCTGGCAGGCTCCTCTTGGCTGCTACCCTACCCAAACGGTTCTCTAAAGGAACAAAATAGAGGGAAAGTTTTCCAGATAGGTAGGGACAGAAATTGTCACAGTGGCCATCCATCACCATTTTACTTCAACTGTTACTTCCCTGGATCACCTAGTACCACCTGATAATATATGGGTTGGGGGGAAGGGAGCTACCTGGGATTGAACTCAGGACCTTGGGCTTATGCTGCTGAGCTATTTCCCCGGCCCAGTTCTTATTAACTCTTGACCTCAGGCTCCTGTTTATCTGACCAAAGCCTGGCCATTCTATCTTGGGCCCAATGCTTCTCTAACTGCCTGCAATCTTCTACCTAACATGCCTGTCTATACTAATGGTGATGATCATGCAGCTATTAAAACAATTTATAACTGGCCTGCAATTATCACTATATAAAGCAGGTAAATGGAAATCAGTCATAAAATTAATATGCACATACAAACCTGTAATTTGGTTTTCCTTTAAAAAAAAAAAAAAACCTACCTCAGCTGGGGATATACAAGCTAAATCTAAATATAGCAAGATCCAATACACATGCATTAGTCTGTTGAACTTCAATGGCCTGTGATTTTTATTTTCAGCTCTGTTTCATGGCCATATGCAACACTCTGTCACACAAGTGATGGCTCCACCAGTAGTTAAAACTATTGTAACCTGCCATACACGTCTTAGCTTCTCCAAGGTCTTTACTTATCTCATCTGTGTTTTTTATGAAATGTATTTTTGTGAATCTATCGTAAACAGCACTGACACTTCAAAAACAAAAGAAAGCAACCTTTTCAACTTTGTTTTCCTACTTTTAGGCATGAATCCAAGCCCTCTAAAGACTATTCAAATTCAGCATGGTGTCACATGTCTGTAATACCTCAGCACAAAGCTAAGGCAGGAGGACTGCCAGAGTTCGAGACCAACCTGGGCTACAAAAGTGAGCACCAGCCCAGCCTAAACTACATAGTGACACCCTGTCTCAAAAAAAACAAAAAACAAGGGGAGCCAGGAAAATGGCTCAGTAGAATAAGCACTTGCCTGGCAAGCACAAGGGCCTGAGTTCAATCCCCAGTTCCAAAGAACAAAAAAAAAACATAATTTGCTCATTAATACCTCTATAATCAATTTCTCCGCTCATAAATTTATTCATAACCTTAAAATTCTAGACTTAGCCTGGGGGTGTAGTGGCACACACACTATAATCTCAACACCTGGGAGTGGAAGCAGGAGGATTCCAAGTTTGAGTGCCACTTGGGCAATTCACCAAGACTGTCTCAAACACAAATGCTTCTCAGGCAGACATGACAGCACAAGCTTATGGTCCTAGCACTGACAAGCTGAAGCAGAGGCTTGTGTTCAAAGCCTGCCTGGACTATAGCAAAACCCTATCTCAAAAAAATAAAAAATAAGACTGGCATTGTAGGGCACACCTGCAGGCCTAGTACTTGGAAGGCTGAGGCAGGAGGATTGCTGTGAGCTTGAGGCCAGACTGAGCTATGAAGGGAGTTCAAGACCAGCCTGAACTGCATAATAAAACCGAGTCTCAGAAATAATTTAAATGTTTTAAAAAATTTTAAGGGGGCTGAGGCCTGACATGGTGGTATACTCCTGTAATCCCAGCACTCAGGAGGCTGAGACAGAAAGATCCCTTCAAGTTCAAGGCCAGCCAGGGCTACATAAGGAGTTCAAGGGCAGCCTGACACACCTAGTGAGACCCAGGCTCAAAGAACCAAAATAAAAAAATTGATAAATGGGCTAAGGAAGCAGCTCAGTAAAAAAGTCCTGGAGTTAACTTTGGGGGGGGAGGGGGGAAACTTGGTCAGTCTCTAAAGTAAGAAAAGGGAAGAAGATAGGAAAGAGAACACAAAAAGAGGTAGCCCAATAGACACAGTGGCAAACACAGAATACAACCACTGTTAATAACTTTCTAATGCTGCTGACAATGAAATAAATAAATAAATAAGCAAGCGAGCGATGCGGCAGATCTGAAGCTGGAGAACACAAGTTTGACTCAGCAGGGCCAGGCATATATAGGAAGTACTTCACTTCCTTTCTAAAAAAGCCACAAAACTGTGGATAAAGATATGAACTCCACTCAAAAGAAAAAAAAAAAAAAAAAGTAGAAATGAATAGGACGCGAGAATGCCAGACACCAGTTTTTGTTCTCAGAGATCACTACACAGGGTCTGGAGGTGGCAAGCCAGCCACCGAGGTGAGCCTGAGTCAAAGCCTAGGACCTGGCGGCTACGGGGCCAGCAGGTGTGAAGCATCATCATGCGGGCAAGTAACAGGCAACGAGAACATCCCTGGATGGTCACAACGGGAAAAGCACCTGACCCAGGCCTGGGTCACCCACCCTTCATGGGCAGCCAGGCTGCATGCTATGCATCTACAAAACGCAGCTAACCCACAGGGCCACTGTGAGAAGAGAACAAAGGCCAGGGAATCCTGCTTTCAAAAGCGCTGTCATCTAAGGCATCCACCTCAATCAATAGGCTTCAGGTGCTTAAAAACTCAGATTCCAGAAAAGATTAAGTCAGCTTGGGGCCTCCCAAAGGAGTGTCCCAGGGTGTTGGTGGGCAACTGGAGGGGGAGGGCTGGGCAGCAGACACCTGTCCTAGGTCTCTGCCTGGGGCCTGATGAGCTGGCTTAAGGCCCAAGTCCAGCTGGGCATGCTAATGCACGCCTGTGATCCCAGAGCTCAGGAGGCTGAGGCAGCAGCATCGCTGCAAATTTGAGACCAGCCTGGGCTAGAGTGAGCTCAAAGATGGCCTGAACTGCATAGCAAGACCCTGTCTCAAAAAAAAAAAAGACAAAAGTCCAGGGGTGCCACACAGGAGCTGCCTCCTGAGACTTGTGCTCAACATAAGACAGCAACCGGGCTGCCCAACCCCATGCCCTATGGCCTCCAGCTCTGCCACCAGAAGAGAGCTCCATGAGCCAGAACCCCTGGAGTGGAACAGCACACTCACTTCCTGAAGAGGGCCTGCTGCAAGGAGCTAGCAAGTTCCTTCCACAACCTGAAAAATGTTCCCACCAAAGGCCCAGCCAAGCCCCTCAAGGACCAGCCATACACCTCGGCCACAATCAACTCCATATGAGTTGCAGACAGCCACCTCTTCAACCCCAAGACCTGCTCCCAGAAGAGTCCTCTACAAGCCACATAAGTGTCCATGTGATCTCATGCTTTGCTTTATTCCTCAGAATATAATATAGACATGCAATAAAAGCTCTCCCCTGCCTCTACCATGTGGATTTCTGAAGGTGACTAAAGTTATTGCCAGCCTGCAGCTCAAAATTCACCCTTACTGCTTGGTCTCCTCTGCCCTGTTATGACAGTAATAGAAAATCCTCCCAATGTTTCTGGTACTGGGGACTGAATCCAAGGCCTTCACACAGACCTATATTGGCAGTCCTTTTGTTTCCCTTTTTTGGTGTGAAAAGGTCTCACTAAGTTGCTAACTTGTCCAGGATAAGCTCAAATTTGCATTACTTCTGCTTCAGCCTTCCAGAATGCTGGATTACAGGCATACACCAAGGCCTTTCCTTTAGACCTAAGCAGAGGGCAAGTGAGCACACTCACTGACAGGTGCTCACCAGGCAGGGTCCAAATCCTAACGAGGTTATCAGGTGCTGATTCTTCACAGAGGCAAATTGCTGAGATACAGGACAGCAGTCCCTGCTCTGATTATTCTAGGGTCAATTTTGGGACTGGCACACAGACTCAGCAAACTGAACACCCAGGGAAAAGGGAAACAGCACACTCCTCAGACAAAGCAGCTCTCACCTTCCTGTAGTCATAGAAAGAAGAGGTGCCAGCCTGGGCTGCATAGTGAATTCAAGCCCAGCCTGAAATACATATAGCAAGACCTTTCTCAAAAACAGAAAGAAGAGCTTCCCTGGCAAGCTCAAAGGCCTGAGGTCAATCCCTGGTTCCACCCAAAAAAAAAAAAAAAGACAGAAAGAAGAGAGCTGGTAAGATAGCTCAGTGGACTAAGCGCCTGATTAATTAGACAAAGCACAGGGACTGGGGTTTGATCCCCGACACTGTACCAAATACATTTTAAGAAAGAAAGAAAAAAAAGCTGCATCACATGTAATCTAAGAATCTGAGGAGCACCCTTAACAGCCATATCACCCACACCCAACCTTCACCCACTCTCCAGGTAGGTGCTGCCCCTTTCCCATTTCTATAGACAAAACCACCACAAGTGACTGAGCATACACCCACACACACCTGCAAGCCCAGCACTTCCAGAGGCTGAGGCTCTGAAGATCACAGAAGTTTGAGCCCAGGAAACTCAACTCCTCAGTCAGACCAGTCTCAAAAAAATAAAAATAAAAAAAATAAAAAATAAAAAAAATAAAAAAAAAAATAAAATATATATATATATATATATATATATATATATGTATTTTTATATTGAGCTGTAAAAGGCTCGAGTCAACAACTTCTGACCCTGCCAGTCATGCGGCTAACCTGCTACTATTATAAACTTCTGGACTATATTGGATTACTTTGCTGAATTCATGCAGTTACAATATATGAATGGCAATGGAATACCCATCCCTGACAAAAGTAATCAAAAAATAAAGGTGATCAAACCAGCAAAGAACCCTGTCTATACCAGAGTACATGCTACCTCTACTACATCCCAGCAGTATAAACACATCACCAACTTAAAGATAACTGGGGGGGGCAGCTATGCACTACATTGAAGCAATTACAATTTCCATTATCTCTGCCAATCTACCAAAACCACATATAGGCTCCAGAGTCATTACAAAAGACACTGAGACCGTGGCCCAGGGTAATTCCTACCAATCTCTTCTGACCCCTCTTGTCCTCTTTCCCAGGGGCCCAAGCCACTCCAGCCACATTGGTCCTTTTGTCTCAGCATGGTAGCTCTTGAAGGCCCTTGGGGGCTGGCTCCTCCCTGTTACCTGTATGCTTCTTTCCATCTGATAGTAGTCCCCTCCAAGATCTCCAGCCCTGGAGAGCCCCTCACCTTTTCTCAAGGGTCAACTCTTAACAAGATGGAGAGAGAAGTGGTGGTTTCTCACTGTGTGTGGAAAGTAGCACTTCTACAGCTGGTGACTTCTGGGGGGGAGGAACAAAGGGGATGACTCACTGTGTGGAACCCTTGTCACTTCTAGGAAACCCACTTTTTGGTTCTTCTATTCTGGCATCTGGGTGTTCTATTTGTGGGCTAGGGTGGGACACAGGGAGGATTGGGGGAGCTTAAGTACAAAACAACTATTTTTAAATTTGTAGTCGATTCTGAGGCACAGATGATCAATCAGATGGCACTAAACTAAGTTTATACACAAAACAGTCAAGCCAGTCCTTGGTGAGCTCCCTACATCCGGATGCTGGGCACAGTGTGTGACAGCACAGGCCAGGTGTGAGGAATACTGTCATAGCACTGAGGCCAGATGTTCTGTCTCAAAAGCCACCTCCTAAACTTCCCTCCAAGGCACCCAAGGGCAGGAGGAACTGCAAAGGCCACTTTTCACACCTTGTTCCCTTGTACCTCTCTACACTAAAAAAGAGCTAAGACCAACAGGTCTCAGGCCCCCAAGCCTCTCCTTGAATACAGAACAGGTCCTCTCCTGTGGACCTTGCCCTCCACCTGTTTGCTCACCAAGGGCTGGGGGGTGGGGGTCTGGGAGCACACCCAGGGAGAAGAAAAGCCTCACAAGGCTCTGACTGAAGAGAAGGGCAAGGTTTATGTGCTCCCAGGCACTGGAGGCACCCTGTGGATTCACTCAGACCTGCCCTCTGCACTAACAGACAAAAATAGGGCATGACACAGCACCCTGGACACCAAGAGACTGAGGCAGCAGCTCTGACTCCAGCTGTCCAGCCTGGCAAATTCAGAGGCCAGGCCACTGCCCCTAGGTCTCCCCCACCTGTTGCAGACAGGCTTAGGGCTCCCCACACCCACTCCCCACATCCACTCCCCACCCTGGAGAGCCCCAGGAGAGGACAAGAGCCCTGAGTGTTGGCCTGGGATTTCCTGATTCCTATCAGGGAAACAAGGAAGCCTCCTGCTTTCAGCCCAGGCTAACTCCCAGAAGAAATCAGGTGGGGCAGGAAAGGACACCTGGCACCCACCCAAGGCCTACAGGCCCCCTTAGGCTCCATAAGAACTGAAGAGGCTGCATGACTCAGAATCTCAGAATCTGGCATGCAACATGGACCTGCAGGCCCACAGTGAAGTGGCTTTCCAACTGCTCCACATGGGAGAAGCCTCTCTGCCTCAGGAGTCTCTCAGAAGTGCCAACGGATGAGGATATGCTGACTGGAGCTGAGACCCCAAGACACTAATGGAGAACATGGGGATGTCGAGCAACAGACTGGAAAAAACAAGTCATTAACAGCCCAACCACCAGCACAGGCCTGACAAACAGAGGCTGAGCCACACATTCAGCCACCAGGAATCACTGTAGTACCCCATGGGACCACTAAAGCAAGGACTGTGAGGCCCTGAACTTGCCTGGCGCCTGTGACGGGAGGAACACAGGTTGAAACCAAGGACGCTGGCTTCCCAAAGGGCTTCCCACTTGTCCCAAGGAGCAAAATGAGCCTCAGAGGGGAGTAGCATGACACAGCCACTCACTCATCCAGACTCCATGCTAGGTGAAGGGACCCACAAACTGCCAAAAGCAGGGGTCAACACCACCTCCCTGCAGAAGCAATACTGGGTGATACTCCAGCAGACAGTGAAGGAGGGCCAGCACTCTAGGAGCAGCCATGGGCATGCCCTGCCCATCCCCAGCCTCTCTGGAACAACTTCTCAGAGACAAGGTCTCACTATGTAGCAGGCTGGTCTGGAACTCACTATGTAGCCCTGGCTGGCCTCAAATCTATGGTGACTTCCTGCCTCAGGCTCCCATGTAGTTATTATGGGCATGCTCCACCATGCATGGCCTTAGAACAACTGGCACCAAGTTCCAACCACTGTTCCCAGGCCTATCCTGCACAGCTGCATGGGGACACAACAGATGTGCAAAAGGAGACTGCGCAGAGTACATTCAAGTCACCCCCCTCAGAGGACCAACAGCACAAGCATTAGATGATAAACACCGAAAAAAGGAGAATCAGCACAGAACTCTATACTCTCAGAGAAGGTGAGCACAGCCTAATCTCCATGAGAAGATCACGGAGCTGAGTTCATACACCCCATCTAACCAAGGTGGGAGTGCAGCGGAGCAGGGCACAAGGGCCAGGCACAGCACCCTGCCACACCCAGTCCAGAGCGGGACCAGATACAATGCATGAGAGCACCAGAAAACCCCCACAGGACCAAGAGTAAGTTAAGGAAAAGCTGACCAGCATAATGAATAACCCCAACCCAAACCAAACCATTTTTCCAAACACACACAGCACTCCCAACTTGACTAGGTGCTAGGCCACAAGGGAAATTCCACCACACACACTGGCCACAATGGAAAAAATAGATAAACACCCCAAATCTAGTGACCTCCTATAGCAGTCCACTGTGTTCATATTAATAAATAAAACACACGAAACAGGCTGACTTTTTGAAGAGGCTTTGGCTCTGTGCTGGAGGTGGGAGTGCAAGGGGCATCAGCAGAACGGCTCCCTGCTGGGCCACCACAGAGCCAGTGCACAGCACCCCCAGCAAGAGAGAGGGGCAAGAAGCAGGGACACGCATAGGTGCGCTTCCGTCTCTTCCCCTCCACAGAGCCACCAGAACTCAGGGTTTTTACCCTAATCCCCTCCAAAGGCCCTGCCACTAAGCACCTGAATTGGGTTAACTTGCCACTCTTTTTAATACCTCACCTTGAGGATTAAATTTCAACACACAAATCCCTGAAGAGGGAAGCTCACTAAAGATACAGGCAGATCATAGCACCTGGAAAAAAATTTTTTTTTGTTTTTCTGTATTTAGGACAGGGTCTCACTACAGAGATCAGACTCACAGTGATCCTCCTGTTTTCGGCCTCCCAAGTGCTGGGATTATAGGCAGGCATCACTCCGCCCAATCTCAATGGCCTTTGTAGTCCCCTGGGGGTAGGGCCAGCATAGCAGACTGGGGATTGAACCTAGCCACTGAAAACCTTTCCCAAAAAAAAAAGGTGGCATACAAAACAAAATCATAATTCCCTAGTCTTTTAAAAAGACTAAAAAATAAACAAATTTTTGGTAAGGAAAAAAGTGCCCAAAATCTCAGAACTTTTAAAACTTAACCTACAAACCAAACAGAAGCTTGAAAAATATGAAAGACTGCAGCATGCCTGTGCTGGCCCCGTCCTGGGGTACACTGCGACTGACATGGTGGTACACGCCTATAATCCCAGCACTTGGGATGCTGAAAACAGGAGGATCACTATTAGTCTGATTTATATAGTGAGACCCTGTAGACCCTGCACCAAATACATAAAAAAAAAAAAAAAAAAATGAAAGATTAACATGCTATATATTTGTACATGAATGTATAATTAAAATGACATTTGTGGGGGCAAGGAGAAAGCTCAGTGGAATAAGTGCTTCCCTGGCAAGCGCAAGGGCCTGAGTTCAATCCCCAGTTCTGCACAAAAAAGGAGAAAACCTGTCAGGGAGATAGCTCACTAGAATAAGCGCCTGCCTGGCAAGCGCAAAGTCCTGAATTGACAAGAAAACAAAGTTAAGATTGAATCCATAACCAAACTTTCCCCACTCCTACCTCCTCTAGGGCACCAGGTCCCAGGGGAGTTGTTTGGAAAAGGAAATGCACAGTTTATTAAAAAAAAAAAAAAAAAAAAAAAAAACTGTTCCACTGCACACAAAAAAAGAAATACTGTACCAAACACTATCTCGTTCTTTCCACAAACATAATCCTGATAACAAATCAGTCATGAACAGCACAGCAAAGGAAATTACTGCAAAATTGCACTTAAAAACAGCTGCCAGAACATCACATACAACATTAATAAAACTATACATATATTCATAGAAAAAAGTTAATTCTCAACCGTTTTTGACATCATACATAAAAATGGATTATAAGGCTAAACAAAAAAGTTAAGACTTGAAAACATCTAGAAGTAAACAAGAGAACCTTTGTGACCAGGGGTAGATGAATGCTTCTTAGCTAGGAATAGTTCAACCCCGCCCCCTCCCCACCATCTGCAAGGTCTGGAGACATTTTTATTTGTCACACAGGAAGAGTGGTGGGAGAGTAATCTTAGCTTTGGGGGGGGGGGCCAGAAATGCTACCCTAGCCTCTGAACCCCACCCAGCTTCCTACAAGGCTCAGGACAGATTCTTCAACAATTACCCAGGCCCAATAACAACAGTGCTAACTAAGGCTGTGAAAATCTGCAGCAGGCAAAGATTTTTGAGGCTAGGAAAAGTACAAATTACTACAAAGGGCATGGGGGGGGCGTGCCTTTATGTAATTCCAACACTTTGGAGACTGAGGCAGACAAATCACTATAAGGCTAGCCTGGGCTAACACAGTGAATTCAAGGCCAGCTTGAGCTACACTGAGAGACCCTCACTCAAAAAACAAGACAAAAAAAGTACAAACCACTACAAACTACTGATGGTTAACTCTCACAAGGACCTAGGATCAATCCCTTGTAGTGCCAAAAATAAAAGTTTGTCAAGTATAATGATATATACTCTTTTAATCCTAGCTATTCGGATGTCTGAAGCAAAAAAAAAAAAAGGATTGCAAGCTCCTGATAATTGAGACCCTATCTCAAAATTAATTTATTTATTTTGTCTTTTTGAGACAGGGTCTCACTATGCAGTTCAGGCTGGCCTTAAGCTCACTTTGTAGCTCAGGCTGGTCTCGAATTCACAACTCCTCCTGTCTCAGCCTCCTGAGTGCTGGGATTACAGGCCTGCGCCACCACGCCCAGCTCCTATCTCAAAATTTGAAGAAGGACCAGGATGTAGTTTAGTATTACAGTGCTCATTTTGCTCATCCCAGATTTAATCCCCAATACCATCATCAAAAAAAAGTATGATGGAGTCCAAAAAACATGCTAGGGCCAGGGAGATGGCTCAATAGAATAAGCAAGCTCTGGCAAGCTCCAGGGACTGAGTTCAATCCCCGGTTGTGCCAAAATAAAATGCTCTTCAAAGAAATATGGCCAAGAAACTGAGACTGCAAAGACTGGAAGTATTCATGACACATTACACACACCCAAGAAAGGGCTTGCCAAGGGTGTGTAAGAAACTCTTAAACTTCAACACAAAGAGAAAACCAAAAAAAAAAAAAAAACTGTCAGGGGAAGTCAAAATTTTTTGTTTGGGGAGGGTTTTTTCTTTTGTTTTTTGTTTGTTTTTGTAACAGGATCAAACTCAGGACCTGGCACTTGCCAGGCAGATGCTTAAGCAATTGAGCTATCTCTCCGGCCCAAACTATTTTTAAAATTCACTATATGAGAGGCACACATGGCAGATAAGTACATGAATATGTTCAAAATCACCAGTTATTCCAATACACACAAGAACAGCTGGATGTGACTGTGCACATCTGCAATCCCAGCTACTCAGGAGGCTAAAACAGGAGGACTGCAAATTCAAGGCAGCATGGGCAATTTAGCAATACCCTGACTCAAAATTAAAATAAGGGGCCAGGGAAACAGCTCAGTGGCACAAGCACCTGATTGGCTCACACAAGGTCCCCAGTTGGATTCCTAGTACCACCCAAAAAGAAAAAGAAAAGAACAGACTGGGTATGATGGTGGTGCATATCTGAAAACCCAGCATTCTGGGAAGTTGAGACAGGAGGATTATAAGTTTGAAATCAGGTTGGGTAAATTGGTAACCTAGTGACAATCTACCTCAAAAATAAAAACTGAGGACAGGGCCAGTGAGATAGCTCAGCGACAGCAGACTAAGTTCTTGCTTAAGCAAGTGCAGGGACCAGGGTTTGATCCCCTGCACCATATGCCACACCAGGGCAAACTGGGCCAGCAACTGAGTCCGGGCATGGTGGCACTCGCCTGTAATCCCAGTGCTAGGGAGGCTAAAAACAAAGGGATCACTATGAGTCTGAGCTGCACAGTAAGACCCTTACCAAATACATAAACAAAAATAATAATGAAAATTTTAAAATGGGGGTACAATTAGGAGGAAAATGCCCTGATGTGGTACTGCTAAGAAAAAAAAAACACTCTTTTTGTGTTCAATACCATGAGCCAATAGAGTTATGAAAACTATAACCACAGTAATATAACTTTACAAATTTTCTAGAATGGCCCAGATTAAGATGGGCAAGACTAAAGGCTGACATGGATATAGAACAAAGGGAAT
This sequence comes from Ctenomys sociabilis, assembly GCA_004027165.1. Classification (NCBI taxonomy): domain Eukaryota; kingdom Metazoa; phylum Chordata; class Mammalia; order Rodentia; family Ctenomyidae; genus Ctenomys; species Ctenomys sociabilis. The sequence continues at coordinate 66,896 of PVKA01001397.1, read as the reverse complement.
GCACACAGTGTGGGCAGGAACACAAGCCAGTACAACCACTTTGGGTCACAGATGGGCAAATCCCATAAAGTTAGCTATTTCCACCTCTTCATACACCAACCATGACCAGCTGGGCATTACTGAGAGACACAGAGTCTGGGTCTGGGTGAATCCAAAGGAGGAAAAAGATGATGAGTCCACAGTGATAAGCCAGCCACTCTCAGCCACTAAATGCAGTTCTGGAACCCTGCTGCCTTCTCTCTCCAAGATAATGCAGATTATAGGCCACAGTCAAAATTAAGAACACCTGAAATGTTTTTCTAGGCCCCATCTTCTAAAAATCCTTCTTTCAACAAAAACATTGATCAAAGGACCAATTAAGGATATACTTCCAGGGCCAGGGATATAGCTCAGCAACATAAGCACCTGCCTGGCAAGCATAAGGTCCTGAGTTTGATACCCACCACCACAAATAAAAAGAATACATTTCCTAAACCAGGTATGGTGGCGCATGCCTATAATTCCAGCACGGGGGGGGGGGGGTCATTGGGAGTGGGAGACTAGCCTGGATTACAAAGCGAGCTCAAAAACATTTTGGGGCTGGGGAGATGGTTTAGTGGAGTAAGCGCTTCTCTGGCAAGCACAAGAGTCTGAGTTCAATCCCTGGTTCCACCAAAAAAAAATTTTACCAATGTTTTTGTTGAAAGGATTTTTAGAAAATGGGGCGGAGCTCAATTTGCCAGCCAGAATTGCAAATTGAGACCCAGTCTCAAAAAACAAAACAAAACAAATGTTTAAAGGACGCATTTCCTGGGTTAGGAATTAGCTCAGTGGCATAGCACTTCCCTGACAAACATAAGGTCCTAAATTCATTTCTCAGTACCGCCCCCCTCAAAAAAGACACCTTTCCTGGAAATTTATTGGGATGCTGTTCTAAGAATGTACAAGACCTAACATAAACATCATTAATAACCATAGGCTTCTACATACACTTATGGTTAAAAATACAAATATAACGCATGGATCCAGACTAACATGGTCTACCCGGCATATGAGCAACTGTTCCTTTGGGAAAACTGCAGGAGAAAAAAACTCCTTAGAGATAGTAACTAAACCAACCTCAACTCCCAAGTTGCTTCATTATTCTCTTGTTCTCGATATAAAAATTTTCCAGCATTTATACCCAAACAGTTTAAGGGAAGCTTGTTATGTAAACTGTAAGGTAGTTAACTCTCCAAATCAATTGAGACAGATGTATTTTCCTCTTAGTATAAAGGCTTTGAGCATTAACAATGTTAAGGGAGAAAACATACACTAAATGTATAACACAGCATTCTATGAAATTTGAAGCATACAGTAGGCAGTGAAGGCACTGACCAGCTGAGAGCATTTTCGTTAGTTCTGGGGGTTTTGCATGGCCTGGCCTCTGCCACCTCACCCAAGTGCTTCTTACTCCCACTGGTTCTATACCACTGACCTTCAGCCACCCGATTTCCCCTGACTCCACCCAACACTCCCAGCACTGGCCACAGTGGCTCAGGAAACAAGTTCTTCCTAACTGTTCAGCACATACTTTCTTTCCCAAGAAACAGCTGGGGAAAAGCAGGTTTTCCACAGTACAGTGCTCACCTAGCACAACAATCCTCTTGACACTTAAAACATTACTGAGTAAAGAACAGCCCCTGAGCTGGAGAGATGGCTCAGTAGAATAAGTGCTTCCCTGGTAAGCACAAGGCCCTAAATTCAATCCCCAGTTCTGCCAAAAAAAAAAGGTCAGGGAGATGGCTCAGTAGAATAAGCACTTTCCTGACAAGCACAAGAGTCTGAGTTCAATCCCCAGTTCTGCCAAAAAAAAAAAAAAAGAACAGCCCTTGACATGCTGCTGCAAGCCTAGCACACTTGGGGGACCTGACTCATCCTGCCTGCTACCCAATGCCATGTCACAGCAGCAAGCCTCCCGGGCACATGGAGGTCCTGAATGCTGTCTCTTCCAGTACTGCACCCCTACTCCAGGAGTGGTCAGAGCCCAACCTGGCCCCAAAGCTTTGCCAAAACATGAGGGCCCTACCAGTACCTGAAACCCTAGCAGCAGCCCCAAACTGCTTTCCTGGGTCCTAAGGTACTGTAGATGAAAAAATATCCTCAATTCTACAGAGCTGGGCTAGGGAGGGGTAAGCTGTTTCCCCAAAAAGACAACTGCATCTTTTCCAAACAAACTCTGTTCCACCTGGGGCTCTCTGGAAACTACACAGTCTGGGTGGGTGCTAGCAGGTCCCAGACACTTCCCAGTACCCCAAACCACAACCAAGACAGTTTTCAACATGGAGAAAAGAGTATTCCTCATTTTAAACAGCCAGCTTGTGATCCCCCTCTAGGTAAGAAACTACTTTGTGGCCAAGTGACAAAAACAGTAACAATTGCAGGATTCTGTAGGTGTATACTTCATACCAGAGACCAAGGCAAGCAATTCACATTTTGCTGAGCCAGGGACAAAAAAGAGGCAGCCTCAAGAAGCCTGCTTTGGGATCCCCAGAGAAACTGTCCATATTGGGTCTTTTAAACAAATAGCTCACATCCCATTCCTCAAGTATGTGCAAGAGTAAGGAATCTTAAGGCACTTTATCTCCTAACAGTACACAGATCATTTCCTATATTCTCAATGCCTACAGCATTTAAGAGTGATTTAAAACAGGAACACAAGCACTCAGAGTGCAGCTTGAGCAAATGCTTACCTTCTGTGCAGAAGGCCCAGGCTTGCTGTGAGGAAAGAGGAACCCTTCTCCACTGCTGGTGAGAGTGCAACCACTGTGGAGAGCGGCATGGAGATACCTAGAAGAACTAGGGCTAGAGGTCCCACTGGACCCAACTACTCTCCTTCTTGGTATCTTCCTAAAAGAATTAGAAGCATCAGACGACAACTACATATGCACACACCTGTGTACAATGGCAGCTTGTAATAGCTAAAGCTTGGAAATAGCCCAAATGCTCATCAACCAGTGAATGAATACAGATGTTCTTTTCTAAACGAGTACTACTCTGCCATAAAGAAGAATAACTTGAGACATTTCCAGGTAAACAGATGCATCTTGAAAACATACCCTTCAGTGAAATAAATTGGACATAAAAATACTCATATTTTCTCTGGTGCGAGAAACCCAAAGTGTAAATGAGGACCAAAATGTGCAATAGATATTCTGAAATAGGAAGAAATGTTCAAATAGAAAGGGGAACTAGGGATTGTGGAGGAGGAAAATAAAAATATAAAAGGAAAAAATGGAAACAAAGTTTTTGTAAATAGCAAAGAGGGGCTAAAGAAAGGGTAGGAGAAAGGGAAAAAAGAATTCCCCATAATGAATGTGATAATTATGTATAGCTAAAATGTACCAGTAAGCTAATTAGTTTTCTTAAAAGCCCTAGCTTTGGGGGAGCTAGGGAGATAGCTCAATGGAATAAGTGCTTGCCTGGCAAGCATAAAGTCCTAAGTTTGATACCTGGTACCACCAAAGAAAAAAAAAAAGAAAAGCCAAGCTTGGGGCCCACAAAATAGCTCAGCAGACTAAAGCACCTGCTTAAGCAAACTTAGGCAAGACCAGGATCCGAGCCCCACCCCCAGGGTGGGCTAGTTGGCCAGGATCCAGGTGTGGTGGCACAGGTCTATAATCCCAGCGGCAGGGCTGAAAGCAGGAGGATCATGAGTTGGAGCTGCATAGTGAGACCCTGCAACAGCCAAACACATGAGAAAAAAAAAAAAAAAAAAAAAAGCCAAAGCTTGATCCCCAGCACTACATAACACATAAGCAAAAGCTTCTTTTGCAGGTAATGAGTTTAGAGTACAGACCAAATAAATCTAAACAAGATTCCACGTACAGCTACAAAGCAAGGGAAACATGTATAAAACCTACTTGTAAAGGGACTGGGGAGGCCAGGTGTGGTGGTACACACCTGTAATCCTAGCACTCAGGAGGCAGAGGCAAGAGAATGCTTGCAAGTTCGAGACCAGCCTGGCCAATAAAGTGTGCTTAAGGCCAACCTGAACTACATAATGAGACCTTGTCTCAAAAAGGAAGAAAGGAAGGAGACAGACAGAAAGACAGACACAGACAGACAAAGGGACTAGGACCCAGGTTCAATCCCCAGGACTGTATGTGTGCCAGCCTCCAAAACTGGGCATGGCAGTGCATAGCTACAATTCCAGCCCTGGGCAGGCTGAGACAAGAGGATCACTATAAGTTCGAGCTGCATAGTGAGACCCTGTACCAAATAAATAAATACTTTAAATGAAAATAATAATAATAGGACTGGAAGGTTCACTGTCCAGAAGAAATCTGGCAGAATAAACTTCAAAAATAGTTGAAAACTAGAGGACACTAACAATGCACATCACCCTCAGAACCCTGTGACACTGTCTAAATCATGCCTACATGCCACAGTAGCCAAAGTGTGTAGATTTCAAAGCCTTTCTTCCTGGACAGGAACCCTGCCCCACCTGGAAATCAGATGTTCAAGACACTGTGAAGACTAACCTAATGCACTGGTGAGGGCCCCTGAAACTGACAGTGTCAGTCTGCCCTCTAAGCCAACTTGACCCTTAATTATTACAAAATGGAATTCCAATCTGCTTCAACACCAGAAGTCCAGCTGAACCAATTTTTTATGGATGTCCTCGGCCAAGGCAGCCATTTTTATCCAAAACTTTCTGCCTTAAATGCCTCTTGGCCTGACCTTGTTTATGTTGCTGCCCTTCCTCCACATCATGAAGTTACCACAACAATTGGTCTTGGGCAGCTATTAGGTTTATCAACTACAGTGCACCAAACTCTCCTGTCAGTCACTCCATTCCAAAAAAAAAAAAAGCCAGGTGTGGTGGTGCACACCTGCAATCCCAGCACTCCAAGAAAGGCAGATAGAAGAATCACCAGGAGTTTGATACCAGCCTGGGCCACGTAGTGAGCCAACGGCCAATCTGAACTACTTCGTGAGTCCATCTATTTACTAAAAGGAATATGGATGAGTCTTTCCAAAGGATTTCTATTTAGGTCATCATCAAAAACCTTAGAACAGTAATTTCTGCAAATTTTGAACTCAAGGTGTAATACACGATATCTGCTAGGAGGGGAAAACAAGAATCCTATAAGCCCCACCACAAATTCGCAGTTCAGCTTAAAAGTTCATTTCGAAAAGTCACGTACAAGTGCAACAGGGAAAACTGATGCCTGTATAGAAAGAACTCTTCAATCCATTTTTTGTTACCAAAGTTTCAAAAACATAAAAAAAAAAAAAAAAAATCTGGGTTTCCCATTATCCTAAACAGTCCAGGAGATTATTCAAAAGCTTCTGGACATGGAAGCTGGCTAGCCTGCGACTCCTGGTCCTTGTCAAACACCAACTAACTCCCACAGGACCAGTGATTACACAATCTAGGCTCCTAGAACAGAAGACTCCACTAGAATAATCCACCCAGGAGACAATGACATCATGTGGTCACTAGACAGGAAGTTGGCTGGGAGAAGTGAAGGGTAAATCTAGAAAGCCAATACAAGATGACTAGCACTGAAGACCCCCAACCGAAAATTGGAAACTAAGTCACCTACTGCGAAAAACCTACTTTGAAAAAAAAAAAAAAAATGGAAACCGACACGGAGGAAATTATTTAGCAAACGAAACCAAGCCATTCGCGTGGAGTCTGTCCACCGTGGAGGGTCACGACAGAACTCTGCCCGTGGGACTCAGACGAAAACGTGCAACAGAACAAAAGCAAGGCTGAGTTCCTGCCTCCTGCAACTTCCCAGCCGCACCGCTGCGAGAGGGGCACTGGGCGTGAGGCTGGCCGCAGGGTCCCGGTTCACACAGGTCTGGCGGGTGGCATTCCCACACAAAGTCCCCCTGGCTTTAGTGACAGCCACAAGTGGCCGGTTACAAGGCTTCACAGGCCAGCGCACCCCATTCATGGCATACAGGACCCTCGGGTCCCTCCTGAGCCACCACGCAGGCAACTTTCTCTCGGGGGCGGGGCGGACCGCAGAGTGAACTAGAGGCGGCCGCAGATCCAGACCCTCTGCCAGCGCTCCCAGCCCCCAACCCGCCCCGGCTGCGCGCCCAGAACCCTACGAGCGGAGCCGGCGTCCCGGCGGGCCCACCTGCACAGTCCTGGGAATTCCACGGCCTGGGCCTGCGCGGTCCCCGGGACCGCAGCGAGCAACAGAAGGAGCTGCAGCAGCAGCTGTGAGCACGGCGGGCGGCCGTCGGGTGCGGGCCCCAGGTGGGCGCCCCGGCCGGCGGCAGCCCCCATCGCTCGGACTAGGGCTGCGGAGGTCAGGACTAGAAGCGGACGGGGCGCTGGAGACGGCGGGTGCTCTGGGCCACGCTCCTGGACGGGGTCGGAGGTGGAGCTTGAGAAGCGAGAGACCAGCGGGAGCGGATAAGAGATAGCGCGGCTCGGCGGAGCTCGGCGGCGCCCCCCGAGTGGCGTCACGTGACTGCCGCTGGCACCGCCCCGTCCCGCCCCCGGCTCACGTGACTCTCTTGTTCAGGTGATCGCGGCGCGCCGGGCTCCGCCCAGGTCCTGGTCACGTGAGCATCGCCCGGGCGGGATGGGAAGTCGCGTGGGAGAGGCGCGGCGCCAGGTGTTTTCCGGGGCTTCCGTGTATCTACCTGCCGCTCCTCTTTGCGCCGTGCGCAACCGCGCCCAACTTCGGTCAGCGCACGGGAGTAGAAAAGGGGTCTTAGGTCAGAGTTCCTGCACAGAAAGTTTCTAGCACATCCGCGTTGCTGCGGATCCGTACGAGGTGAGAACACAGCTTTCCTAAACACCCTCGTGGAGATTTTCACCCTGTGCCTCCGAGGGCCTCACGCAACCGTTTGTAGGGACAGGATTTCCTAAGCGTGGGCGTCTGCGGCACGGAAAGCGGCACATGTTAAAAGTGTAGCTCTTGAACAAATGTCACCCAGCCAAGCTTCCTTGACTGTAGGTAGGGTGGAGCCCACACTGTGTGACTGGCTGTAAACCGGACACCTGACAAGAGGACAAACTGGAAGGACCCTCTCTCAATAACTTCCTTTTCTGTGAATAAAGACACCAGGCTGGTGGCAGAGTACTTGCCTGCTCTAGAGGAGACCGAGTTCATCCACAGCACTGCAAAAAACTTATAAATCACCGAGAAAACTAATCTTTTTAGTGCATATTCCACATCAGACACTGCAGTGAGCACTTAAGCATGAATCGTCACAAATCTATGGAATGTGAGCCTTGTTATTGATAAAGTTCAACCCCAGTTCCCACCCCCCCCAAAAGAGACAGGATGTTCTGAGATGTGGCAAAGCTAGAGTTGAACTATTTGGACACTTGAGCAAGTGATCAAGTACCCCGTAGCGTTCTGGGGCTTTGATTTGACTTATTTAATCTTTGAACAGTACTTTTAAGAGAGGTTAGGGCCGGGCATGGTGGCGCATGCCTGTAATCCCAGTACTTGGGAGGCTGAGGCAGGAGGATCGTTGTTGAGTTCGAGACCAGCCTGAGCTACAAAGTGAGCTTAAGACCAGCCTGAACTGCATAGTGAGACACTGTCTCAAAAAAAAGAGAGGTTCATTTATTTCACCCATTTACAAATAATGTAACTGAGACATGGCGGAATTAAGTAACAAGGTGGTTGTACCTCTGAGAAGTGAAAGAGGCAAAGAGGTTCAAGCCAGTCCAGACTGCCAGAGCCTGTGACATAACTGATGTGCTGTCCTGCAATGGTTATACTATTGTAATGGCTCCGGGTGAGAGCCCAAATATCAACTATATCAAGAAAGTGTTCATGGTTTATTAATCAGGAGTTAATAATTTTTACAGGCAAGGGTCATTACTGATACCATCGCATAAAAAGTTATTGTGAACCAGAATATTAACTTTGTCTCAAAGTATTGCCCTGAAAGTATATTTCTCTAATAAAAGGGAAAGTATATATTTACAATGAAAAGATCTGGCAAAGCCATCTGAATGGAGTGATTGAAAGTAGTATCACCCTAGCTCAGCGGATTAAAGCGACTGCTTAGGCAGAGGCAGTGGCCAGGGTACCATCCTTGGCCTGCCTTGCTTGCCCTGTCGCTGGGGCACACTGAGACAGCAATTGAGACTGGGCGTGATGGTGCACACCTGTAATTGCAGCTCTTGAGAGGCTGAACACAGGCAGATCACTACAAGTCTGATCTTCGTAGTGAGACCCTTGTTGACCCTATATAGTCCCTGTACTAAAATACAAAAAAAAGTATCACCAAGCTACATGTGGTGTACGTCTCTAATCCCAGCACCTGGGAAGCAGAGGCAGGAGACTCTGCTAGCAGAGTCTAGGCATTCAAGGCCAGTCTAAGATTCATAGTTTGAGATCAGCCTGAACTACATAGAATCCCTGTTTTAAAAAAAAAAAAGCAAATAGGTGGTATCAGTTGTTTAAAAAACTTGCCATTTCTGCTTCTTAAAGTAATGAAAGATATTGCTAGGGCTGGGGCTTTAGGTCTGTTGTTGAGAGCTTGCTTGCCATACACAAAGCCCTGGGCTCAGTCTCCAGCACTGCACAAAAAACAAATACAGGAACAAAACTACTGCTAAATGATAATATCTAAAAGAGTATAATCATAGCTCAGGTGCAAATGTAAGATGAACATTTGTCAAAAGATACTCTTTAACTCAGTAATATGAGAACTTATCACAGGTTACAACTGGTTCAAAAGACAATTCAAAGAAAAATCCAACATATACATAAGAAGTTGCCTACAAGTTGGAAGGTTAGCCAAAAATCAACTGCTTAGCCAGTGGACATAACTTGTATTTCTAAAGACAAGTAATCATATATATCATCAACATTCTATAACTTGCAGAGTTGCAGAATGCCTCAAAGACAAGCATGTCTTACAATCAGATGCAGTAGTTACCCCTTATTCTGGTTTCCATTTCTGTGATTTCAGTTTCCCACTGTGACCTTAATCTAAAATTACTATGTGGAAAATGCTAGAAATAAACAATTTTTTTTTTTTTTTTTTTTTTTTGGCGGAACCGGGGATTGAACTCAGGCCCTTGCGCTTGCCAGGAAAGTGCTTATTACCCTGAGCCATCTCCTTGGCCCTAGAAATAAACAATTTAAAACAAGTTTTAAATAACATTACAGTATGTTGTTACAATTATTACAGTATTTTACTATTATTAACAGTATTTTACTATTGTTATTCTCTTACTCTGCCTCATTTTTAAATTAAACCCTATCATAGGTATGTATGTGTAGAAAAAAATAGCATTCATAAGGTTCTGTACTACCTGATAGATTCAGGTATGTACAAGGAGTCTTGGAATCCTAATAGGTTTATTTTTTTTTTCCTAATAGGTTTAGTAAACAACATTAATTTTCCTTTAAAGTTCACCAATAATATTTGTAATGCATTTTAAATTTTTTTTCTTTTTTTGTGGAACCTGGGATTGAACTCAAGCCCTTGTGCTTGCCAGGGAAACGCTTATTCCACTGAGCCATTTCCCTGACCCCTGTAATGCATTTTAAAGTATGTCATAATTTACTATGGCCAGTGTGGTGGCGCATGCCTGTAATTCTAGCTCTCAAGAGGCTGAGTCATAAGGATTGCTCCAAATGGAGACCAGCCTGGCTACAAAGTGAGTTCAAGGCCAGCCTGAACTGCACAGTGAAACTGGCTCAAAAATGAATTTTTTCCTTACCATTCACAATATCACTTAATAGGGGACAGGGAGCTATCTTGCCAAGAAGTTTAATTTACATCTAAAATAATCAAATCCACTACCCAAGCTGCAAAGTTGTGAGCAATTGAGTAGTGGTCGTGGGTGTCAAACTACAACATTTGTAGGTATTTGTTATGCAGCAATAGATAACTGCCTCTATGAGTTTTGGAAAGTGATTAAAATAATCTGAGTATCAAAAACAAAAAATCAAATCCAGATGGTGAAACATTCTACAAGAAAACTGAATTGGACAATTCTAAAATGTCAATTTTGTAAAATGACACTGCTGCTTTCCCAAAGGTAAGTGTTGTACTCTAGATGAGTGTAGCATTTGAGAGCTAATCAGGCCAGGCAATTTTTTGTAAATAAATTTATTGTAATACACACCAATATGCATATGTATTATCTATGGCTGCTTTTGCCTACCGTTGTAAAGCTAAGTACTGTAGTTGCCACACGGACCATGGCCTAAAAATCCCAAAGTATTTTACATTTTACTATGTGGCTCCTAGTAGGAAAAAAAAAAAAAAAGTTGTTAACTTCTTTTCCAGATCACTGATTCTCAGAAATTGTCTTTACACCAGCAGCTGTGGCATATCTGTCAGCTTGTTAGAGATGTCAGTTCACAGAATCCCACCCACCCACCCAAGCCCAGTGAGTAAAATCTCTGGAGATTGGTCCAGGAGGGGATTTTGTTTTATTTTGTATGGAGGTACACATGATTGAACCTAGGACCTTGAACATACTAAGTGCACACTCCACCACTGACCTACATACCGGGCCCAGGAAATCATTTAACATACTCTGCATAATACTCTGCACATGAAAGTTTGAGAACCACTGTCCTAAACTCAATGAGTCTAAAGAAGCATGACAATAAAATTCATTGTGCAAGGGGCCAGGGAGATGGCTCAGTAGAGTAAGTGCTTGCCTGGCAAGCGCAAGGGCCTGAGTTCAATCCCTGGTTCCGCCAAAAAAAAATTAAATGTGTAATTCCAGCACTCGGAGGCTGAGGCAGGAGAATCTTTACAAGTTTGAGGCCATCCTTGGCTGCCAAATGAGTTTAAGGCCAGCCTAAACTGCATAGTGAAACCCTGTCTCAAAAAGACCAAAAAAAAGAAAAAAAAAAATATATATATATATATACACACACACTATGTATATATAGTACAAGTCCTAATCCCCAGCGCTTCAGACTGTGACCTTATGTGAAAGTAAGGCCATTGCTAATTAGTCAAAATGAGCAAAACGGACATGGTAGCACATACATGTAATTCTAGCACTGGGGATGCTGAGGCAGCAAGAACAGAGTTTGAGGTCAGCCTGGGCTACATAGTGAACTCAAGACCAGCCTGAACTAAAAAGCAAGATCCTGTCTCAAAAAACAATAACAAAAAAGATGAACTCATGCTGGAGTAGGGTGGGTTCTTAATCCAGAAATATTTGTAGAGTACTGGGAATTGATACCAGGGCAATATCCCCATCTCTTGTAGTTTTTATTTTGAGGTAGGGTCTCACTAAATTGCCCAGACTGGCCTCTAATTTGTGATCCTCCTGCCTCAACCTCCTATGTTCCTGGGATTACAAGAGTGTGACACCATACCCAACAAAACTGGAGGCAGAAAGGACTGGCCAGATAGTTCAGCAGATGAAAGCACCTGCTTAGGCAGAGTCCAGCAGCCAGAGTTCTATCCCCGGTGTGCTCTGCCAGCCCCAACCCCACGCACTCTGAGACAGTAATTGAGACTGGGCATGGTGGTGCATCTCTGTAGTCCCAGTGTTTGAGAGGCTGAAAACAGGAGGATCACCAATCTACATAGTGAGACCCTGTAGACCCTGTCCTAAATGCATTAAAAAAAAAAAAAAAAAACTGGAGACAGAAACACAGAGGAAAATAAATGGAGAGGGGATGCATCTGCAGGCCGAAGCGTGGCTGGGATCGCTGGCAACACTGGGAGCTGGGAGAGTGGCCTGGAAATGATGACCCCCTGAGAGCGTGGCTCTGCCCACACTTTGATTTTGGACATGGAGCCTCCAAAACTGAGACAATGCATTTCTCTTCTCTCAATCACTCAGTGACCCTTTGTTACGGAGGCCCTAGTCACAGACACACTCCCCAGCTAATGGAAGAGAAAGCCCCAACTCTACCATTACAAAAGTTCCGTCTTCCTGCACCCAATATTCGCCTCAACCTGGCTCTAGAAAAATGAGTGATAGAACAAGGAAAGAGAAAAAGCAGGCTGCTGCTGAGGAGGCCACCACATGGTGGCTTGTGCAGAACTAGGGAAGTTACTGGCCGCCCCTTGAGCATGCAAACCCCAGCTGGTGTGCAAATCTCTGTGCACCTCTGACAAAAGCTTAAAAAGCATTAGAAACTTACCAGAACATCCAGCAAGCTCCTGATTCTACCCATGGACCCCCAAAGCTCATTGGCATTCCTTTTGAGAGTTCCTTGATTCCTAAAATGATACAACAGTTTTGAGTAATGTAATCAAGAAGGAGAAGTCTTCTGGTGATACATGCTGGATATGAACTGCCACATGTCAGCTACTAACTGCTTCAGAGAGAAATAAAAGTACAGCTGTTAATCCCAGCACTTGGGAGGCTGAGGCAGGAGGATTGTTGTGAGTTCGAGACCAGCCTGAGCTACAAAGTGAGCTCAAGGCCAGCCTGAACTGCATAGGAAGACCCTGTCTCAAAAAGACAAAAAAAAAAAAAAAAAAAAAAAAAAAAAAAAAAAAAAAAAAAAAAAAAAAAAAAAAAAAAAAAAAGTACAGCTGTTAAAAATATTACCGATTTCAAATATGGGTGAAGGGGCCAGGGAGATGGCTCAGTAGAATAAGCACTTCCCTGGCAAGCGCAAGGGCCTGAGTTCAATCCCCAGTTCCGCAAAAAAAAAAAAAGTGGGTAAAATTCTTTCAGATTTTCTGTTGACTCAGCATTTTCTGAAAACAAGTTGAAAAAAGTCCCATTATAGAAGAGCTATCTTAGGAGGTGAACCTGGGAAGACAAGTTGGGGGAATACACAGACAAGGAGAACCGTAAGTGCAAAGTCATAAGTAGAAAAATACAGAAGTTGTATTTTTTTAATTGTCTATATAAGACATTTTGCATGAGTAAAAGTCACATGAGAGAACTATTTTTGGCTAGATAAAGTACTAAATGTAGGGTTTTTAAAATATAATCTTGCTGGGGAATTAGCGATGTAAGCATCTGCCTGCCAAGCACAAGGTCCTGAGTTCTATCCCTGGTACCAGAAAAATAAAATATAATCTTCAAGGAACTCATATGGTAGCCTTCGGGATTTCTCCAAGAACACCCCATTCATGACCAGTGGTTAGCAGTTCCTGACATTAAACTTCCCCTGGGGATTTGAAGCAGTATGAGTCAGCCAGCTCAAGTTAGCCCAGTTTATACACAGGCCAAAACATCACAGGACCCCTGATAAATCTAAAAAGTTTCACTTGTCAGTTTAAAAATAATAATTAGACAGGGCCAGCCAAATAGCTCAGCGGATTAAAATTCCTGGAAGGGGGGGGTCATCCTTGGCCCTGCCCTGCCAGCCCCACCCCCCAGAACACACTGAGACAGAGATTGAGACAGGGTGTAGTGGTGCATGCCTGTAATCCCAGCTCTTGGGAGGCTGTCAACAGGAGAATCAATACTAGACCAACCTAGTAGTGAGACCCTGAACACCCTGTAGATCCTTCCTTAAAATACAAAAAAAATAATAAAAATAATAATTAGTCTTGGCGCTGGGGAGATGGCTCAGTGGAATAAGTGTTTCCCTGGCAAGTGCAAGGGCCTGAGTTCAGTCCCCAGTTCTGCCAAAAAATAAAATATAATAACTAATAATAATAATATAATAATGAGTCTTAAAATAGGGGGGACAACCTGTTCAGCCTCCACTTCTGTCCCTCTCTTAGGCAGAAGCTTTCTTTCTCCAATATATTTAAGATAAGACAAGACATATATCTCCCAGTGTGGTGGCACACTCATATAATCCCAGGACTTGGGAGAGACTGAGGCAGGAGGATCACCATGAGCTCAGCCCAGCCTGGCCTACATAATGAAATCCATCTCAAACAAACAAATAAACATCCTCAGTTTCTATCTGCTGACTGAACCCAAACCATTATACCATGTCTAGCTGGCTTTTGTTATTATTTTCAGCCAAAAACATATCAGGTGGACAGGTGTAGTGATGCACACCTATAATCCCAACTAAGGAGGTTATATTAAGGAGATAGGAGGATTGCTGTAATTTGAGAGCAGCTTGAACTACATAATGAGACACTGACTCAAAAGACAAAAGCATACCAAATGACCCAATGCAAAACTTGGCATAGTGGTTAGCTAGAACAAACAGAAAAAAGAGGGGTTGGGCTGGAGAGATAGCTCAGCTGAATAAGCACCTGCTTAGGCAAGCACAGGGACCAAGACTGATATCCAGTACTGCATGCCACTGACTCTGCCCCAAGAACACGCTGAGCTGGGCATGGTGGTGCACACCTGTAATCCCAGCACTGAGCCGGGCATGGTGACAAAGGCCTGTAATCCCAGCACTAGGAAGGCTGAGGCAGAAGGATTGTTGTGAGTTCGAGACCAGCCTGAGCTACAACATGAGTTTAAGGCCAGCCCGAACTGCATATAGTGAGACCCTATCTCAAAAAGACAAAAAAAAAAAAAAAAAAAATCCCAGCACTGGGACTGGGGAGACTGAAAACAGGAGGATCAATATGAGTCTGAGATGCATAGTGAGACCCTTACCAAATACATAAAAATAAATAAATAAAATAGAAAAACAGGGGCTGATGATGATGTTTTTAGCTTGGAAAGTTTGTTATACCAGGAGCCGAAAAAGCAGAGGAAAAGACTCTGGGGATTTGTTTTGTCTTGTAGTTAGACAGGATCTCACTCTGTAGTTCACACTGGCCTCAAACTCACTACAATCCTCCTGCCTCAGCCACCCAAGTGCTGAGACTATAAATGTGCACCATCATACCTAGCAAGACTTCTCTTTAGGGAGGAAAAGCTAAGTGGTTGTATAGTTGTGGATCCAGAGGAGTCTGGAAGAAAGTGTGCCGTAGGTGACCAGTAACACAAGGCTCATCTGACTGGAGACAAGATGGCTGCCCCAGAGGTAAGGAAGGAGTGATAAGAAGAGAAACTGGACTTCAGCCAGTGACGGGAATCACTAGGAAAAGAACTCAAGGGAAAGGAGATTATTTTAGTGTTCATGCATCTAGCACCATATAATCAGTTATCCCCAAATGCAGTGACATAAACAGCAGTTATCACTTGCTGGCTTTCCCAGGTCACTGGGGGACAGGATCACCGACAGCCAGAAGGGATGCTTTGTCTCTGCTCCTTGACTCTGAACCCTCCTCAGGGCTATGGTAGTCAGTGGCCAATACTGCCTGACCCAGGACCCTAGCTACAGAGGCCTTGTGCCACCTCCACTGAGGCCTAAACACCTGCAGATGCAGGCCAGGCCAGAGTCCGAGCAAACCAAAAGGGAGATGTACAGAAGTGACATCCTTCTGAGGACTCAGCCTTGTGTCACAGGATGCAATTTTGCTGTCCACTATTGATCAAGGCCATCACCAGCTCCTGTGAGGAATCTAGAAAAGGAAATGTAGGCCCAGCTCATCTGACTGGGGACAAGATGGCCACCCCAGAAATAAGGATGGAAAGTTCTCCTCCCTTCAACAGGAGGGCTGACAAGAAGAAGTGACCAGAGGAATAACTGGACTTCAGTCACAGTGACACTGGGGAGTGCCACTGACATGGCAGGAATAGACAGTGGAAGGGATCAGTATGTATAAAGAGATAGCTGTCCTTATGGGACACTGTGCACCACCAGGAGAACTTTTCTTTTTTGAAACAGGGTCTCAATATATAGCCCAAGCTGGCCTTAAATTCCTACCTCAGCCTCCCAAATTCTGGGATTAAAGGCATAGCCCAGCTTTTAGCCCTTATTATTTTTGAAACAGGATCTTACTAAATTAATAAACTACCCAAACTTTGAATTTGGAATCTTCCTGCCTCAGCCTTCAGGGGCACTGAGATTATAGGTATATGTCACCCTGCCCAGCTTTGAGCTAAGCTTTAAAGGAAGTGGTGGTCAGAAAACTGTGAACTTGGGCCAGCCAGATAGTTCAGCAGACTAAAGTGCCTGCTTAGGCAGAGTGCAACGGCTGAAGTTCAATCCCAGGCGTGCTGTGCCAGCCCTGACCACAGGGCACACTGAGATGGCAATTGAGACTGGGTGTGGTGGCATACACCTGTAATTCCAGCACTTCAGAGGCTGAAAACAGGAGAATCACTATGAGTCCAATCTCTGCAGTGAGACCCTGTAGACGCTGTAGACCCTGTCCTAAAATATAGAAAAAAGAAAGAAAACTGTGAACTTGCCTCGGGATAGGTACAGCTTCTCTTGGGCTGGGTGCTGGGACAATCTGGGAAAGGTATCTCTTCTGGTGTGGCCAAAACACAGGATTTTGTGTGTGCATGGGTGAGATGGGGCTAGGGAGCCAGGCCCACACCAGATCTTGGGAGTTCAATGCTTCAGTAAAGAGAAATGAAATTTCAAAGGCTGTTAGCTGAGTCACCACATGTTCCTATTTTTATTTGAAGATCATACTGAATGTCCTGTGAAGATCGGGTGTTGGGGAGAAAGGGAATTATTGGAGCAAGATTTGGGGGCTGCTCAACCATCTGAGGCTTAACCCAGGAGTTGTAAGCTTAATAATGTCTCCCCCCAAAAGATTGAGGTACTAAACTCAGCCCCTCAGAATGTGACCTTATTTAGAAACAATTCCTGGCCAAGCAGCAGATCCAAATTCAAAGTATGGTTGTTTATTGTTTGTTTATTTGTTTGCTGTTGTTGTTATTTTTGAAAGTATGGGGCCAGCCAGGTAACTCAGCAGATTAAAGCACCTGCTTAGGCAAACGCAGGGACCAGGGTTCCATCCCCAGCGTGCCATGCCACCAGCCCCCTACTCTCCCCCCACACATGCTAAGACAGGAACTGAGGCTGGGCGTGGTCACGCACCTGTAATCCCAGCACTTGGGAGGCTGAAAACAGAAGGACCATTAGGTGTCTGATCTGTGTAGTGAGACCCTGTAGATCCTATACTAAATACATAAAAAAAGAAACTATGGTTTATACAGAAGATGTAGTGCTTTTACACCACCATAAAGTGAAAAAATCATTAAGTCATACAGTTATATTTATTGCACTTTTTCCTTTTGTATTATTATTATTATTTTATTATTCGGTTTTTTGAAACAATGTCTTGCTATATATTATATATATGTTATTTATATATATATTTATATATTGTATATATTTATATATTGTATATATTTATATATATGTATATTTATATATATGTACATATTCATTCAGACTAGCCTTGCACTCACTATGTAGCCCAGGCTTTCCTCATCATGATCCTCCTGTCTCAGCCTCCTGAGTGCTGAGATTATAGGCATGCACCACCACATCCAATTTGTTTTATTTTATTTTTATTTATTTTCTCTTTCTAACCCTAACCCCCAACTCTTAACCCTAACTCTAACCCCTAATCCTAACCCTAACCCTAAACCCAAACCCTAACCCTAAATGCCTAACCCTTTTATTTATTTTTTGAGACAAGGTCTTACCCTTTAGCTGAAGCTGACCTCAAACTTGAGATCCACACATCTGATTCTTTATTTCAAAAACTGGCCAGGTGTGATGACCCATACTTATAATCCTAGCACTCAGGATCATTTTGAATTCGAGAACAGCCTGGGCTGCAAAGTGAGCTCAAGGTCAGCCTGAACTGCATAGTGAAACCCTGTTTCACAGACAAACAAACCTTTGAATTAAACCCATTAAAGTCACTAGGAAGTTAACAATGTAAAAAGTATTAACTATTGAAACTGTACTATAATTCAGCCTTAAAAAAAAAAAGATAGGTATACAGCTACATTTTCTTAATTCAATGAATAGAGGGATCTGCTCTAATAGTTTTTGTAAAAAGAATATCATGTCTGAACCTTGTACAACAAATAACCACTAAGAAAACAATATGCAATGTATTAATTATTGAATCTGTTCAAATAATTTGATTTGAAACTCTCTCATTGCTATTTGTTCTTCAATTTCTATTTGTTCTTCAAAAAAATAAACCCATTAAAGTAAATCTGAACCAACATTTCACCCCTGTGGAGTTATGATTTGAATATCTTCAATCTTACCTAACTGGTTGGTGAAACTGTTTCATTTCTTCCAGTTGGTGTCTATGTGTCTGTGAAACGGTGTCCAATGTTTTTTTGAAAAATCACCAAATTTCTCACCTATTCCCTCACATCCCTCCCTGCTACTCCATTTATACGATAGTGTGAAATCGCTGCCTCTAGGAGCTGCTTAGTCGTAGCAGACACATCTGCTTCAGCAGGGCTGTCTGGGTCAGAGTTGCTGTATGTGAGCAAGATCGCTGATGGGGTCACAAGAGAAGCACGTGTGTCCAACGAGTCCCCTGGGTGGGGTGGGCACCTGAGCTAGAATCTAGTCTCCACCGTTCATCAGCTCTTCGACTTTAGACAGGTTGTGCAATCATGCCTGCGCTTTCTTCATCTAGAACAAGGTCAGCAAACTGTCTGGAAAAGGCTCTGGGGACTCGATGGTGTCTGTCATCTGTTCTTGTGGCACCAAAGCAGCTACAGGCAATCCGTAAGCATCTGAGCAGGACTGTGTTCCAAGAACACTTGGCTTAGAAACACAAGCAAAGGGCCAGGGTGATGGCTTAGTGGAATAAGCGCTTCCTGGGAAGCGCAGGGATCTGAGTTCAATCCCTGGTTCCGCAAAAAAGAAAAGAAAGAAACACAAGCAGCCAGCCACACTGGCCCCAAGACTGTAGTTTGCCAATTCCTGACCAGATGACCCCAAAACGGATATGATATAGAGGGCGTTGTGTTGACTGTCCAGTATCTACTAGACAATCGGCAAAAGATGTGTTGAAATAGGCACAAAAAGACTGTGTGAGGGCTGGGGAGATAGCTCAGTAGAATAAGTGCCTGCCTGGCAAGTGCAGGGTCCTGAGTTCAATCCCCAGTACCACAAAATAATAATAATAAAAATAATAATAATAATAATAATTAAAAAAAAAAAAGAGCCGGGCGTAGTGGCACAGCACAGCTGTAATCCCAGCACTCAGTAGGCTGAGGCAGGAGGATTGTGAGTACGAGACCAGCCTGAGCTACAAAGTGAGCTTAAGGCCAGCCTGAACTGCACAGTGAGACCCTGTCTCAAAAAGACAAAAAAGCCGGGCGTGGTGGCACGTGCCTGTAGTCCCAGCTACTCGGGAGGCTGAGGTGGGAGGATCGCTTGAGTCCAGGAGTTCTGGGCTGCAGTGTGCTATGCCGATCGGGTGTCCGCACTAAGTTCGGCATCAATGTGGTAACCTCCCGGGAGCAGGGGACCACCAGGTTGCCTAAGGAGGGGTGAACTGGCCCAGGTAGAAAACAGAGCAGGTCAAAAAGACAAACAAAAAAAAAAAAAGGCTGTGTGGGCGCGAAAGGGGAGAGGGTTGCTGCAGGGTTCTGGAAAAACAGCATCCTCGCTCTTTTTTTGTTTTTGTGTTTGTTTTTTAATGTATTTGGTTGTTACAGGGCCTCACTAGGCAGCTCGGACTCATAGTTGAGCCTCCTGTTTTCAGCCTCCGCAGCGCTGGGATTACAGGTGCACATCACTACATCCAGACTTTGTGGCCAGTTGGGGGTGGGGCTGGTGCGACATGAGGTGCCAAGGGATAACTTTGGTCCCTGTACTTGCCTAAGCTTACCTAAATAGGTGCTTTAGTCCACTGAGCTACCTCACACACACCCCACAGCATACTTGCTCTTAAAGAACTGCTAGGGTAAACTGGGCATGGTGGCACATGCCCATAATCCCAGCACTGGGGAAGCTGAGGCAGGAGGACCAGCAAGGCCAGCCTGAGCTACATAGTGAGTTCAAGGCCAGCCTGAACTATGTAGTAGGAACCTGTCTCAAAGGAAAGAAAGAGAGAGAGAGAGAGAGAGAGAGAGAGAAGGAAAGAAAAAGAAAGAGGAAAAACCTGCTGTACAGCTGGACCTATATAATTCTAGCACCCTGAGAGGCTGAGCCAGCCAGATCTCCTTTGAGCCCAGCCTGGGTAACTGATCAATTTAGCAAGACTGTATCTCAAAATTTTAGCGAAGGGCCAAGGATATAGTCAGTGTGGGTTCCATTCTCATACAAGAATAGAAAAGAGGGTGGGGGGAGGGCAGGTGAGGCTTCTGTGGAAAGCAGCCCTGTCTCTTGGCAGGCCGGGGTAGAGAAGCCCAGCATCTCCTAGAGGAGCGTCAGCCATCCCTGTAGCCTCAGGACAAATATGACAGTGTGGATGGCAAAGAGCCCCTCTGGACTTCTTTTTATGTAGAAAAAAAAAAAAAAAAAACCCTCCAATTTCTCTTTATTAACTCTGAACTAGGTCATCTGTTATTTTGGATGTATCCCAAATGAGAACTTCATGCAGTTAGGAGATCTAAATAGGAAAAGGTGTAACTGCAGCATGCAAATGAGAACACTCTACCAATGTGACCCTTAATATTGAAATCATCATACTACTGTGTCTCCATTGCCATGGATCTCAGTCACATTACCTATGGATCATGCCTTGGATGCATATGTTCCATGGAAGATGAAAGCCTTTGTCTCATTTGAATAAGATTTTTCAGCTATGGGGTGGTGGCACACACTTGTAGTCTTAGCACTTGGGAAGCTGAGGCAGGAAGATTGCCTGGGAAGGTTTTTGGGAGGCAGGGTCTCTCTATGTAGTTCAGACTAGCCTTGAACTTGGGGCGATTCTCCTGTTTCAGCCTCCTGAGTGCTGGGATTATAGGCTTGCACCAGCATGCTCAGCCACATTGCTCCCTTATAATAGCCATCTCTCAAGAATTGACAAAGGCATTAGGAGAACTACATTGATTCCTTCAGGGAACAGCACCCCCAGTAACTTCCCATTAGGCCCCAACTTTTAAATGTCCCATCAATCACTTTAGTCAGGTGTGTGGCACATGTCTATAATCTCAGTGTCAAGAAGCTGAGGCAAGAGAATCACCATGCATGCAAGGCCAGTCTGAACTAAACAGCTAAGAACTGCCTCAAAAAAAAAATAAACAGGACCAGCCAGATAGCTCAGCAGACTAAAGCACTTGCTTAGGCAGAGTACAGGGGCCAGGGTTTGATCCCTAGCACTACAATCTATGCTTGTCCCACCTCCAGGGTGCACTGAGATGGGGACTGGGACTGGACATGGTACGCCTATAATCCCAGCACTTGGGAGGCTGAAAACAGGAGGATCATTACAAGTGAGATCTACATAGTGAGGCCCTGTACTAAACATTAAAAAAAAAAAAACTACAAACAAAAAACCCCTAGGGTGGGCCAAATAGCTCAGCAGATTAAAGTGCTGCCCTCCTGCTGGGCTGGCCCTGCAGGTGGCGTGGTGCTGAGATGGCAATTGAGACTGAGCATGGTGGCACACACCTGTAATCCCAGCTCTTGGAGGCTGGAAACAGGAGAATCAATACAAGACCAATCTAGTAGTGAGACCCTGAACATGCTTTAGCCCCTTCCCTAAAAAAAAAAAAAAAAAACTGGGGGCCAGGGGGATGGCTCGGTAGAATAAGTACTTCCTTGGCAAGCACAAGAGTCTTAGTTCAATCCCTGGTTCCGCCAAAAACAAAAACAAAAAATTAATCATCAGCACACTGAGAACCACACCTCCCAACACAGGAATCCTTAGGAAAGAATCTATATCCAAACCACAGCACATGAAGATTTGTGGTTATTAAAATCAGAAAGTGCTGAGCATCTTAGAAAGTTGGAACACAATCTCATTATCTTTCTCTTCCTCTCAGGACTGTCTAGAGAGAGTCTAACAGTAATTTTTTTTTCTACTTTTTATCTTTCCATGATGACCCAGTTCACAATGAAACAAACACTAACTGAATCCAGTGTAAAGTCTCCCACTGTGGATTGTTGGGACTATGTGGTGGGCTCAGGGCACCAGAGGTGGATAACAGACCACAGAACAGGTTGGCCAGGCCCTGCAGGTACCCCACAGACTTGGGCAACTGACAGCAGACTTTCTGGTCTGGGTCCTTCCTTCTGCAGGGGACTGTTAATGTGGACAGACTTTCAAGAGGCTGAAGCAACTTGCCTAAGGGTATCAAAGGAGGAAGTGCAGATCCTAGAGAAGGGTCAAGTTAGTGAGACTTCTAAGGCCTTGCAGAGAGCTTAGCTCAGAGTGGAAGCTAGGAAAGTGCAGGCCTGCGGGCAGCTGGGGTGCAGTGGCTGGCCTGCACCAGGTGGGTGGTCAGGACTCTGGGGAGGTCACGCTGAACCCCAGTGAGCAAAGAACCAAGGTAAGCCCCTGTCCCCTGAAACTGGTGAACTGACCTGGATGCAGACAACTTGAGATTTCACAGCTGCCATACTTGTCTTGTTTTTGTGGGATGGGGGATTAACCCATGATGGCCTCACACTGAACTACATCCCCAGGCCTGTTCTATATTTTGAGACAGAGCCTCACTCTGTGCAAACCAGGCGCAAGCTTGCAACACTCCTGCTACCCTTTCCCAGAGTGCAGGGATTCTAGGTGTGCTTAAGACACCTGCTTGAGCTGTCTTTGTGCCCAGGAAGGCTTGGCAGCAGGTTCCAGCTCACACTTCTGATTAATGACAGCACTGGGATCCCAGATGATCTTAATTTCTATTTCAATTTTATTCTTTCTCTCTTTTTTTGTATTTTAGGGAAGAGTCTACAGGGTATTCAGGATCTCTCTACTAAATCGGACTCATAGTGATCCGCCTGTTTCCAGCCTCCCAAGAGCTGGGATTACAGGAGCCCACCACCACGCCCAGTCTCAATTGCCATCTCAGCATGTCCTAGGGGTGGGGCCAGCAAGGCAGGCCCCCCTTGTTTTTAAAGCAATAAAAAATAGCAAAAGAAAAAAGATACAGAATTTTACTAAACAAAATAATAGGAACTCAACAATAGTTGTTATATTGCATAATGTTGCTTTCAAATTAGTTGTTCAAAATACCAGATATAAGCATGCAAAATTGGTCAAAAAAAGGTATAAGAAATTAAAAAGAAGAAAAATATTAAGCTTTAACTGCTCCTTTCAATAGAGGAGCAGAACTCGGCAGTATAATTCCCTAGCTATCCTGTGTGTATACATAAATACAGCTTTTTCCCTCCCTTCTTTCTTCACTTCCATTCTTTTCCTCCTCTGCCAGCTGTTTTTCCTTCAGGCCCAACTGCAAATGTTCTCCCCCACAAGGTCTTGGCCAGCCCTCCGGACCTTCCTAGTGGGTTCCAGCTCTGTATACCAGAGTCATTCCTTAGCTGACTCTCATGCACCACTTTGTGTCACTTTCCACATTTGTGCATTGATTGCAGTAAGCTAAAAGGCAGGGGCTACATCTTATGTTACTTCCTGCGCCCACATCACCTTTCCTGTGTCCTCCATAGGAGCCGGTGGCAAGTCAAGCATATAGCACCTCTCATGTGTGCTGGCTGTCGCACTGATGTGATAACAGAGGCCGCTTATCCCTGGTGCTGGCTGGGTGAGTGTTTGCCCAGGTGCCTTGAATGCACAGAGTTTATGGGGCACAAGGCTCAAGGGTTAAGCACCTGGCTTTCAAAAGATCATACTAGATTTGAAGGCTTGCTCTCCTATATTGTAGGTGACCACCTGGATTTATTTTGTGCGTGTGTGTGTGTGTGTGTGTGTGTGTGTGATACCAGGGATCTAACTCAGGACCTTATGCTTACCAGACAGGTACTAATGCCTCCAAGCTATCTCCTCAGCCCCCATGTGGATTTCTTTCTTTCTTTTTTTACATATTTAGTACAGGGTCTCACAACACAGATCTGACTCATAGTGATCCTCCTGTTTTCAGCCTCTCAAGCACAGGGATTATAGGTGTATGCCACCACACCCTCTGTCCATTGTCCTCTCAACACACCTCAGGGGGCAGGGCAGGCACAGCACACCTGGGATCAAACCTAAGTACCCTACACAGGTGCTTCAGTCTGCTGAACTATCTGGCAGCCTAAAGGATCCCCCCCCCCCCCCGCCAGTGGGGGATTGAACTCAGGCCCTTGCACTTGCCAGGAAAGCACTTATTCCACTGAACCATCTCCCCAGCCCCTCCTAAAGATTTCTTAATTTAACAAGTATGAGTAATGACTAAAGTGCCCAGCACCCTACAAGCACACCAAACCACAATAAAGAGTTGCCAGGTGCTCCACAAAGAAGAGGTGCTCAACAAATGAATATGGTGGTAAGCAGCTGCTCTTAAAAAATCAGTGACCAAGGGCCATGGAGATGCCTCAGTGGAATAAGCACTTCCCTGGCAAGCGCAGGGGCCTGAGTTCAATTGCCAGTTCTGGAAAAAAATAAATAAATAAACAAAAAATCAGTGACCAGTCACTATTTCAGTTTAGACCTTAAATGTTCCCCTAAAGTCTGCATACCAAAGCACTATGGTACATTTGGGAAATGATCAAACTTTATTTATTGATTTTTTTGGCAGAACCAGGGATTGAACTCAGGCCCTTGCGCTTGCCAGAGAAGTGCTTATCCCACTGAGCCATCTCCCCAACCCCTGATCTATTTATTATGGTACTGAATTTTTGTTTTGTTTTGATACCAGGGGTTGAGCTCAAGACCTTGAGCTTGGCAGGCAGCTGAGCCGTATCTCCAGCCCCTTCTGGAACTGAAGATTGAACCTAGGACTTTAATGCTAAGCTCCACTCCCAACACCTCCAAGCCTTTTTTTTTTTTTTCTTTCTTTCTTTCTTTTTAATTTTGAGACAGGATCTCACTAAGTTGCCAGAGTTGGGCTAACATTTTCAATCTGTTATGATTTCTGGCCCCTAAGCCTCACGAGTCATGGGGGTGGGCTTTTCAGAGATGACTGAATATACAGTTTGTGGTTGATTCATGGTCCAGTGCGGAGAGGCTTGCTTGTTCTCTGTCTGTTTGTCTGCCTGTCTGTCCATCTCTCTCTCTCTCTCTCTCTCTCTCTCTCTCTCTCTCTCTCTCTCTCTCTCTCTGCTTTCACTGTCTTTCACTGCTACAAGCTGCTGTCCTCTGCCGTGTGCCCCTCTGCCTTGGAGCCAGCTGATTATGGACTGAAACCTCCACTAACTGTGAGCTAAATTAACCTTTCCTCTAACTTTGGGTGTTGGTTATTTTGTCTTAGTAATGAGAGGAAAGTAACTGGGGCCAGGGTGACGGCTCAGTGGAATAAATGCTTCCGTGGCAAGTGCAAGGGCCTGAGTTCAATCCCTGATTCTGAAAAAAAAAAAAAAAATCAGATAGGAAAGTAACTAAGACACAAATAATCTTCCCACCCCAGCCACCCCAGTCTGCCAGTGTGCTGAACTCACCAGCCTGTACTACCATGTGCAGCTGGGTGGTGAAACTTTTAGAAAGTGAGGCTACCTTGAGGGAAGCTGGGCCACTGTGGACATGGCCTCCAAGTGCTTATCTTCCTCTCTCTCTCTCTCTCTCTCTCTCTCCAGACTTTCTCTATCCCTATAACATTCTACCTTAATCCAGGTCGAGAAGCAGTGGAACCAGCTGTCATAGACTGAATTCTCCACAACTATGAGCCAAAATAAACCCTTTTTCCTGTAAGTTGATTTTAGCTCAGTTTTTTGGTTTTTTTTTTTTTGATCAGAGAGCTCCAGAGCTGTATAGCACAGTGACAAATCCATTCATTCAATGCACATCAGAAAGTGTGCTAAGAATTTACTAGAAGTGGGTCAGGCATTTAGCTCAGCAGCATAGTGCCTGCCCGGCAAGTACAAGGTCCTGAGTTGTTTGATTCCTGCTACCAAAAAAAAAAAAAAAAAAAAGTAGTAGAAGTAAACTTATCATTAATTTTGCCACTCTCTTATTGGGAGCCTGCTCTGAGGACATATTTTTCTCATAAAACAGGAATCTTCTTTTCTACTCTTTAAGTTATAAATTTAAAATAACTGGCAATAACTAAATATCCCCCTCTCTCCCCCCAACCCCCCGCAGAACAGGGCCTAACACAGATCTCATTTCCAGCTCTGTCCTGTAGCAGTCCTTCAGTGTGGCCCAGGGATCTGTCAGGGGCCCTAAGACCCATGCAAAGTGTCTGTGAGGTCGGAGCTGTCATACCTCGGAGGCATCCTCTCCTTCCTGCTCATTCACACATGCGCATGCGCAAGTGTGCGGCCTGTAGGCATGCTGATGCGTGACCTTGTCATCTCTCAGCTGACTCCTGTCTGTTTGACTTCCTCCATTTTAATTTTGAATATGATAGATTGATCTTTATAGCTAAAGATCAATAGCTACTTAAAAAGAAAAAGAAAAAAAAAAAAAAAAAAAAGCTCTTGCTGGGGCTTCAGTGATGCTTAAGACTTACAAAAGAGCCCAAGACTAGATCTGGGAATGATGGATCTTGGTGCCTCTGGGCTTGGATTCCTAGGGTGCTGTGTGGGTCACCCACATTCCTAAATCACTTCTGCTTGCATCCCCTTCACTAGAAAGAAGTGGGGAGCTTTTGCTTCTTATTTGTTTGCACTTGTACTAGGGCTTGAATGCAAGGCCTTTGCACTGAGTTACACTGCCAGCCCTGTTTTGTTTTGTTTTGGTTTTTTTTGGCAGAATTGGGGATTGAACTCAGGCCCCTGCACTTGCCAGGGAAGTGCTTATTCCACTGAGCCATCTCCCTGGACCCCACTTTTTTTTTTTTCTTTGAGGCAAGAGTCTTGCCTAGTCACTCAGGTTGGGCTCAAACTTGTGACCCTCCTGCTTCAGCCTCCCAGACTGCTGAGGGTGTAAGCATGCACTGCCACACTTGGTGTGTTTTTATTATTCATTTATTGTTTTTTCTTCTGTTTTGTTTTTCATCTTTTTGAAAACAGCTATGCTCACCACAATACTACCAATGCAGGCTTTTTCGTCTTTTTGAGATAGTTTCTCTGTGCAGCTCAGACTGGCCTTCAACTCACTTTGTAATCCAGGCTGGTCTCACACTCATAAGCCTCCTCCCGCATGAGCCTCAGCTCATGGAATTTCAGGCATGTGCCACCATGCCTAGTTTGTTTGATTGGTTTTTTTGACATGGTGTTGCTATATAGTCCAGGCTGGCCAGAAACCCACAGCTATCCTCTTGCCTCAGTTTCCAAGTGCTGGGGTTACTGGCATGTACCCCCACATCTGGTTCTTTGATTTTTGTTATACATATCTCCAGTGGGTCTGTATAACTAAGTCCTGCTGAAGGTCCTATTGCAATTACTAAATAAGCAAGAACAAGGGCTTCCCATCACTGTCAGCCCATAGAGCTCAGATGAAAGAATCAGCCTCTTTAATTTAAAATTTTAAAAAAGTCCACATTCATAGG
Organism: Ctenomys sociabilis; assembly: GCA_004027165.1. NCBI lineage: Eukaryota > Metazoa > Chordata > Mammalia > Rodentia > Ctenomyidae > Ctenomys > Ctenomys sociabilis. Next base: position 39,721 of record PVKA01001397.1, on the reverse strand, counting down.
CTGTATTTCCAGAAGAAGGCCCACAGGCAGCAGTGTCCCACTGCCCCTGCACTCTGAGTCCGAGTCTTCACCCTGAGAGCCTCGCAGTTCTCTCCTGGAGCTGGAGACACGCTCCAGTGCAATCGCTGGGCAGTTTCAAGAGAGATTTCCTGTTGCCCAAGCCTGTGGGGTGGGGCAGTGGGTATTGCACTGTGAGGGTCCAGCTGGGGGATGCTTACAGCTGCATTATTGCTTCATGGTTTCTGTGCCACAGACTGCATGCAGACGGTGTGACTGTTCGCACAGCAGGGCATATTTGCCACCAAAGGGACAGGCAATCTTGGCAGGAGACACGGGAGCACCAGGGGAGAGTCTCCCGTTGACCCTGGCATCTCTCCAGCAAATCTTTCCTTTTTGGTGAAGGACGAAGCATGCTTATGCTGCCTCGGCCGAGGTTAATCAGACTCAGTTTTTCCCAGCCTTGGGACTCGCCAACTTGCAGCTGCAGAGAGAAGCCAGACACACACATTTTAGGAAAGAACAGCAAGACACGTTCTCTCTGGCCTTGAATCACAGAGCTTCATAATCTGTTCAGTCATTTACAAAGAAGACCCCTTCCTAGAGGGCCTGGAGATGAACCCTCAAGGACAAAGTGACCCTGCGGGTGCTTACCGAAACTGCTTTCTTTGCCTACTTGTTGACATTAACCAAGTTTTATTATTTATTTCATTTTGGTTTTTTGTTGTTTTTGTTTTTTGGTAGAACCAGAACTTAGGCCCTTATGCTTGTCAGGGAAACACTTATTCCATGGAGCCGTCTCCCCAGCCCCTCGTTTTGTTTTTGACATAGGGTCTCACTAGGCAGTTCAGACTGACCTTGAACTCATTCTGTAGTCCAGCCTGGCCTCAAAGTCACTGTGACCCAAAAGACAATAGATAGAAAGACATGGTCTTAAGGGTCATGGAAACAGTAAAATAAGGCCTCTGGTATGCCAGGGTCTACCCATATAAAACAAATTCTTAGGACTAGGCGTGGCGGTGCATGCCTATAAACCTAGCACTTGGGAAGTTGAAGCAGGAAGATTGCCTCAAGTTAGAGTCCAGCCTGGGGTATAGAATGATTCCAAGGGCAGCCTAGGCTACATAGTGAGACTCTTATCTCAAAAAAAAAAAAAAAAAAAAAAAACCTTACAATGTGTTCTTTCCCAGTATGACCCCTGACCAAGTCAGCCCTTGCTCCTACCGAGACTCCAGACTAGCTTTCCTCTTTCCTGAGGCTATAAGCAGCCACTGAGATGCTTGAGAAAGTGTGAACACTTCAGAATCAATTTCAGAGCTTTCATCTTGGAACTTTCTGCTTGGCTGTCCATTCCAGCCTCCACCCAAAGGTCCTTCACTGTCAGTGAGGACAGGCAGACACTTCTGAGCCAAGTTAACAAATACTTGGCTCCTAAGCCCACGAGCCACTGTCCTCAAGGCCAGAGATGAAGATTCAGATGTAGACACACAGAGCAGAGGAAGCTTCCAGAGCTGAGGTAAAATACATTATGGTTGGAGAGACAGCAGAGGAGGGTGAGCTGGAGAGGAAACCAGATGATTGCACAAGCATGAGCTAGGCTTGTGCAGCTGCAAGTGCACAGAGAGATATCCAGCTGCCAAATGCCAACCTTGAGATACTGCTACTTTTCATAAGCTAAACCACCAGGCTGCCTGATCCTTCATGAGAAGCCTGAGATGCTCCAGGAAGCTCTGGGCCAGAGGATGGAGGTGCAGGCGAGGCAATGGCCAGGCAGTGAGGAAGGAAGGCAGCATGTAGAGCCAGGGTTTAAACTCCTGCCTGGAGAATGTACACCCATTATGCTTCCCCTTGGGAAGAGGCAACTCTGCCTGTAGAACGGGGAATGGGTGTCAAGGGACAGAGCCAGTTCCCATCCACCTGGTGGGGCCTGCCTGCAGGTGCAAGAGAGGACAGGGAGGAACGCTGGCCCACCTCCAGAACTGAGTAATGGGGTGAGGGGACAGCAGGACCCAGGTGGGCTGAAGAGTACCTGGCTTCCAGTACTTGGCCCTCCCTACTACAAACTACGGCCAGACTTCTGTGCCGCAGACAGTGGGGCTGAGGACTCAGGAAGATGGGCTTAGGAGAAGCTTCTCAGGGCTGGAACAAGAAAGGGGTCCACTAGTCTCACAAGGGCCTTCCTGAGCAGGACAAAAACCAACAGGGCTACCCCATTCAGAGGTGTCCCTTGGGGACACTGGGCCTCTGTGGAGGCCTTGCAGATGTGACAACAAAGGCACACAAAGCCCATTGTCTTGCACTGGTGCAGAAGTTGCATCTTAAACCCAGACCCTGACGGGTATGGTGGCACATACCTGTAATCCCAACACTCAGGGAGGCTGAGGCAGGAGGATCTCTGTGAGTTCGAGGCCAGCCTGTCTACAAAGTGAGTTCAAGTTTAGCCTGAACTGCAGAATAAGACCCTATCTCAAAGAAAAGAGAATAAAAGAAAAGCACCAGGAACCTTTTCAACCCAGACCCCATCTGGACAGAAGGGAGATCAGAGGAAATCCCAGAGTGACAAGTACTTTCCCAGGGCCTGCCAAATAGCTCAGCAGATTAAAGTGCCTGCAAGCATCCCTGGGCCTGCTGTGCTGGCCCCACCCCCCAGGGCACCTGAGGTGACAACTGGGCAATTGAGACTGGGCGTGGTGACATAGGCCTATAATCCCAGCTCTTGGGATGCTGTAAACAGGTGGATCACTACGAATCCAGTGTAGTGGTGAGACCCCAAACTGAAGACCTTCCCTAAAACAAAACAAACAAACAAACAAATACTTTCCCAACAGACTGCTGTGGACTGGAAGCCTCTGAACACGTAGGACAGACAGGTGAGTTGAGTCCTGCCTGAGAGCAATCCCCTTTCCACACACATGAGTTTGTGGGTGGAAAAATGTATGCCTTTTATGGGTCGTGGCAAGGTCCTGCCAAGAATACTGTAGTAGTTTTCCACTGCTCTTATAAATGAACGCAGCACGGGCCTCTGGGCTTTAAGGCTCCAGGGCCTCTCCCTCCGTGAGCTTTGGTCTCACTGCTTCCTGCTTGAATGGCAAACTTGCTGCCATGACCATGCTGTGCCAGTTACATGGGCACACTTTGAGCACACTGTGTCTTTCCACAGTCAGAATTTGTTGCACACGGCTTGAGACATTCCTAGGTAAATGGATGCACCTTGAGACCATACTCTTACGTGAAATAAATGGGATATATGTGCATTCGAATACCACACTGTTTCTCTGGTATAAGAAACCAAAAGTGGGGGCAGGGCTAGAGCTCAGCTGCACAGCACCTGCCTGGGGAGCACGAGACCCAGAGTTTTAATTCCTGGAACCAAAAGAAAAGAAACAAAACTGGAAGTGTAAATAGGAACCAAAATGTATAACAGATATTGGGAAATGGAAAGACAATGTGCAAATGAGATGGGGAATAGGGGCCAGGGAGGTGGCTCAGTAGAATAAACACTTCTCTGCCAAGTGCAAGGACCTGAGTTCAATCCCTGATTCCACCAAAAAAAAGAGAGAGAGAGATGGGGAATAAAGAAAGAGGGAGAGGGAGAAAGAGAAAAAAAAATAGAAAGGAAAAAATGGAAACAAAGCTTTTATGAATAAAGAAAAGGAGGGCCAGCTAGAGAGCTCAGCAGTCTAAAAATCCTGCTTAGGCAAGCTCAGGCAGGTGCAGGGGACTGCAGTTCGATCCCTGGCACCACATGTCATGCCAGCCCTATCCCCAGGGCGGGCTGAGTCAGGCACACACACACACAGCAAAAAAAAAGTTAATAAGGAGAGGGAAATGAATTCAAGCAGGGGAAGGGATGGGAAAAAAGGAGCAACAACATATATCATGTACAGGTACAAATTCTCTATGATGAATGTGACCATTATTATTTTGTTTTGTTTCCTTTTGGTCCTGGGAATTCACAAGCTACATTAATTTTGGCAGCCTTATCCAGTTTCCTACTCTAGATTCACTTCGTAGCCAATCACAGGTTCTTCTATTTTAATCTTAATTACTAATATAATTCTATAACACGCAAGCTTCATACTTCATGCAATCACTTACAGGTTGCATGGTGGCTAACATCTGTTTAATCCTGGTTATGGGATTGAGGGAGAAGAACTGAAAACCAAAGCTGAGGCTGCAGAGAGGTGAGAAGTCACCACAGGTGGCTGCTGAGGAGACTCCGGGCTTGCGATGGACACAGAGCCTGTCAAAGCCAGTCAAAGCCAGCCAAAGCCAGCCTATGAGTGGAAGATGCTTCAGGGTATATCAAGCAGGGAGATGGATCAGAGGGGAAGCTGAGATTGAAGACTTGGAGTCTGTGACCTGTCACACCTGCACGGAGGTGGTCTGGTGAGATGACAGGCCACAGTGTCAGGTGTCCCTCCTTTTGTGTGATCCAGGTAAGTGGTGTGCATAGCTTGAGAAACCTGGTCTATTATGCCCGATAAGCCTCTGGGCCTAGTTTTCTTGGCTGTAACTTAGATATGTCATGTGTCCATGTGTTCTTGATTTAACTTGATAACTTTGCAGGTAGAAATTTTTTTAGCAAGATTAATTTATCAGTTTATGCTTTACATTCAGCTGTGCAGCTGGGGGTTGTGTTTGTTGATAAGTTCAACCCCTAGAGATTCTCTATTGTCACAGAGCTAACAAGTCATGCTGCCTTAGCATTTGCACTTGAAATGGAGCAAGCTGCTATTTTCTAAAATTGGAGTCACCGGAGGCAAAAGTCACCCTGAAATCCACTCTTCCGTATAAGATGGAGTCATGCCCAGCAGGTCACTGCCTGCTTCACCCTTCTGCCAAGCTATCTCCGGCCTTGGGGTTGTGTGTGCAGTACTCTCCTATTATCTGTGGCTTTGAAGTCTACAGTTTATATCCCTGTGGCCTACCCAGGTCTAAAAAATCATGAAATGGAAAATTCCAGAAACAATTCACGAGTTCAAATGGCACCCCATTCTTAGTGACATAAAATGTCCCTCAAGCTCTGTCCTGCTGAGGATGGGTGTCATCCCTGGGCCACTGTGTCCACCTGTACCCCTACCCTCTTGCTAATCACCTCATCTCTATCTCAACTCAGCAGTCACAGCATCACAGTGCTTGCTTTCAAATGACTCTTATTTTACGTAATGGCCCTGGAGTGTGGTGATGGCAGTGCTGGCTGTCAGGATATGCTTAAGAGAAGCCACAGTGGGTTTCCTTTCCATGTGGCTTCACACTGTCACAAGAGGAAAGCTATTCTGAGGAAGAAAGATGTCATAAACATGTAACTTTAATTGTGCCATATTGTTATAATTGTTCTGTTTCCTTATTTTTGGAGCTTTTTAGAAAGTCTCATCATGTAGTTCAGGCTGGCCTTGAACTCCTTGAACTGGAATAGAGGGATCCTCCTGCCTCAGCCTCTCTAGTGGTAGGATTACAGGTATGTGCCACCACATCCAGTACTTGAGATCCTCTTGCCTTTACCTTCTGGCGAGATTAACCTTAATGATAGGTTTCCTATATAAATAAACAGTTCTTCATAGGAAGTGTAATGATAGTAAGGTATGGTGCTGGACTAAACACTTTTTTTCAGAAAAATGATCACTGCCAAATTCTATTTTCAATCCACAGTAGTGAAAAAGAACCCAGTGGATGGGATTACCACAAGGTGGCAGGGTGGCATTGCTCTTCAACAAGGACTTTCCTCCAAAGCATCTTTGGCCCAGCCACTGAGAGCACACACAGTGCCCCCTGGGCAGGAGTGGGTGGCACTCACAGGTTGATTCATGTGTGTAGATCTCTGACCAGGGGCTGATGGGTTTCCTGCAGAAGCATGCAGCCAGCCTGGGGATCAAGGGTCACTGGGGCCTGGGAGTCTAAGACCTACTCCATGTCAGAGTGCTAGTCAGGATGCCAGGGATTCCCCCTGGCAGCTCCTCCTTGTCCTCAGGCACCTCCTGCCAGGCCACAGGGAAGCAGTCGGGATGAGTGGTTGCACAGGTGATGAGGTCTGTCCCCGGGAGCACCCTGATCTGTGATTCCACAAGATCCGAAAAGACAAGGGGCTCAGCGGATTAAAGTGCCTGCAAGCAGGCGCAGGGGCCAGGGGTTCAATCCCTGGGCCCGCCCCCAGGGTGCACTGAGACAGCAGTTGAGACTGGGCGTGGTGGCGTGCACCTGTAATCCCAGCTCTTGGGAGGCTGCAAACAGGAGGATCACTACGAGTCCAATCTAGTACTGAGACCCTGAACACCCTATAGACCCTTCCTCAAAATACAAAAGAAAGAGAGAGAGAGAAGAAAAGAAAAGAAAAGACAAGACAAGACAGCAAAAGCCCTTGCCTGGCTCTGGACCCCAAGTGCCAGGGAGCTGCATTTGGAAGGGTTCATTCTGAGGAGCAGCCAGGCTTTCTTCCCACTCATTTGCTCCCCCAAGAGTACCCAAGAGCCCCCTCTGCCTCCGGACCCCAGCCATGGGTGAACAGAGACTGAGGGGTCTGGGAAAGAAGGCAGCAGGGCCCTGTGCTGCCTTCCCTGGATAGAGCCACACAGAAAGGCAAGCAGTGTCCCCCAATTCAGCATGGTGGAGTAAATGTCATTTACTGAAGGCTCCCTGTGCCCCAGCACTAAGTACCAACTCATTTAATTTGTTCAACAATCCTACAAGTTAACTATTTTAATTGCTGCTGTCTTCAGATGTGACAATGACAGAACAGGATTTTATCTATAGCTCACACCTCTGACTCCTGTGTAAGAAGAGCTCGAGGTCACCTGATGTTAGCTCAACTGTGGGCTGCGGCCTGTCAGGAGCCCTGGCACCCGAGGAGCCCCCACCCCACAGGTTAGGACCTATGCCCGGAGGCATGATGCACAGAGGCCCCCATACCCATGTCGTCCACATAACCCTCTCACCTGGAATTTACCCTTATGAAAGACGCCATGCAAATTGACTGATTCCTGTGTTCCATCCAGCAGGTTACTAGCACAAAGGAGAAATTAAATTCAAAACCATGAAAGCAGAGGGAAATGTTGTTCTCTTGCATATCTGACTCAGTGAACTGAGACTCATTTCCTGGAGAACAAAGAAAGAGAAGAGGACAATGGCTTGGTTCTTGTTTCTTTTTTTTTTTTTTTTTTTTGGTACCTGGCCCAAGAAGATTATCACGGCACATGACTGTAATGCCAGCACTCTGTTAGGATGAGGCAGGAGGATCACAAGGGTTTTTTTGTTTTGTTTTTTGGTGGAACCGGGGAATGAACTCAGGTCCCTGCACTTGCCAGGCAAGCGCTTATTCCACTGAACCATCTCCTCTCCCTGGATCACAAGTTTGAGGCTAACCAGGGCTACTTTAGCGACTTAATGAGACCTTGTGTCAAAATAAAAATAATGCCAGGAGATGGCTCAGTGGAATAAGTGCTTCCCTGGCAAGCACAAGGGCCTGAGTTTAATCCCTGGTTCTGCCAAATAATAATAATGATAATAATAATAATAATTTGATGGGGGGGTTTGAGATAGGGTCTCATTTTGCAGCTCTGCTGGCCTTGAGCTCATTTTGTGGCCCAAGCTGATCTCAATCTCACAATGATCCTCCTGTCTCAGCCTCCTGATTGCTGAGATTACAGGCATGTGCCACCATGCCCAGCAAAGTAAGACTTTTTTTTTCCAGGAAGCACTTATTCCACTGAGCCATCTCCCCAGCCTCTAGTAAGACTTGTTTTTTAAAGGCAGGGGATGGGCTGGGGAGATGGCTCAGTAGAATAAGCACTTCCCTGACAAGTGCAAGGGCCTGAGTTCAATCCCCAGTTCTGCAAAAAAATAAAAATAAAAAGGCAGGGGATATAGATCAGTGCAAGGGGCATGGTTCAGTCCCCAGTATAAGACGGAAAGAAAAGGAAGGGAAGGGAGAAAAAACAGGACAAGGTAGGAAAGGGTAAATAAAAGAATGGAAAAAAGAAAAGTAAAGCCGGGCATCCTGCAGTACCAACATAGGGTTCCTCAGGAGAGCTAGGGGGCTGACGTCTCCCTGCACTGATCCTGAAATCACCAGCACTAGTGGGTGATGGAGCCAGTACTCAGATCTAGATTTGTCCCATTGGGAACAGCCCAAGGACCCCCCCCACACACACACACACACACACACCTAGGATGCCTTGGATATGAACGACCAGCTGGCCCAGCCTCGTCTCCCGCAGGAGCGAGCTCACACAGCCACAGGCTGAGTTTTAGCACTGACAGCCATGGCACACGCTGCCAGCCCTGCCCTAGCCTCTCCATGGCCCACATCTCCTCTCCTTGGTAGAGTGGCTTGCTTTGGGCACTGCCTTATCTTTGATTTTGAAAGCAAGCTTTGTCGCAGAGCTCTTGCTGGTGGTTCCATGAAGGAACTTATAAAATTTAACTTAAAGTCTTTATTGAAGAATCACTAGCATGAAATAAATTATTTATTGGCTCCAGTACAATATCTATTTAAAGTGGATAACTTGTTAAATTCTGACATTTGCATACACCAGGAAATGTCAGTGAAACCAAGGCAATGAACATCATCTACCTCTAAAACGTTTCCCTTGCGTCTTTCCTTGTGATCCTTCCCTGCTCTCCCCCAAGCAACTATTGATCTAGTGATACATTTGTGTTTCCTAGAGTCTAATATAAATGGAATCATATAGCATGTTCTTTGGGGGTTTGGGCTGTTTTACTCAATGTAATCATCTTGAGAGTCCTCCACATCATGGCATATATCAGTCGTTTATTGTCATTGCCGAGTAACACTCATTGCACGGTTCATCACAGTTCATCCACTTGCCCGTCTTTGGACATGTCTCTTTGGGTTAACATCTGGGATTAGAGTGGATAGAGCCTGTGGTAGGTATACATCCAAAGTACTGTTTAATTACTTTCAACACTGGTTGGACACATAGTTGACCATGGTGGTGCATACCTATAATCCCAGCCCTTGGGCTGCTGAGGCAGAAGGATCCCAAATTCAAGCTCAGCCTGGTTTAGCAGCTTAGTAAGAAACTATCTCAAAATAAAAAGGGGGGATGGATGGGGATTACAGCTCAAGTGTGAAGGCCCTGAGTTCCATCGCCCAGAGACCCCTCTCCCCAAATACCCAAATCTTTTGAGTTCTTTTTTTTTTTGGCAGAATCAGAGATTGAACTCAGGCCCTTGTGCTTGTCAGGTAAGCACTTATTCTAGTGAACCATCTTCCTGGGGCCTGGATGACTTATATAGGGACAAGGTTTCTTTAGAGCCAGGCATAGTGGTGCGTGCCTGCAGCCACAGCACTCTGGGAGGTGAGGTGGGAGGATGGGAAGTTCCGGCACATCATGGGCAATTTAATCATGCAGCAAGTCCCTTACTCAATATATATATATATATATATATATATATATATATATATATTTTTTTTTTTTTTTTTTTTTTTTTTTTTTTTAAGAACTGGAAGACAAGGCCTGGGAGATAGCTTGAAGGTCTGAGACTGCCTGGAAAGCACAAGGACCCAGGTTCGATCCCCAGTACTGTGCTGACCCTGAGCCAAGCCAGCCACCAAAACTGAGCATGGTGGTGCATACCTGTAATCTCAGCACTGGGGAGGCCAAGACAGGAGGATCACTACGAGTCTGAGCAGTGTAGCAAGACCCCATACCAAATAAATACATGGATAAATAATTTTTTAATTTTATTTATTTAGTTATTTTGGCAGAACCGGGGATTGAACTCAGGCCCTTGCGCTTGCCAGGAAAGCACTTATTTCACTAAACCATCTCCTCAGCCCCAATAAATGATTTTTTAAAGAGAGAAAGAACTGGAAGCCAGGCATGGGGATACACTCTATAATCCCAGCATTTTGGAGGCTGAAGCAAGAAGATCACCAAGAATTTGAGGCCAACCTGGGTTGCATAGTGAACTCACAGCCAATCTGAATGACATAGCAAGATCCTGTCTCAAAAAAAGCTTTTTTTTTTTAAATAATAAAGGACCAGCGATGTAACAGTGCAAAGGCCATGGATCCAATCCCCTGTACTGAAGAAATAAAAGTTGATTTAGCTCATAGTAATGGAAGCGCAAAACAGGCAGCTGTGTCTGCTTAGGACCTCTTGGAGGTTCAGAACAAGGCAGAAATGTGAAACGCAAGCTACATGTGGGAGAAGCACACACAAAGGGTGGGCTTGCTTTGTGCCCACTCCCCCCCTCCTTCCTGCACATCAATTGTATCCGCCCGCATCACCTCCCAATGCCCCCACACTGCCCACCAGATCTGAATATGAGTTTGGTGGGACACAGTATACTCAAGCTGCAGCACCCCATCCCTCAGTTTTTTTTTTTTTTTTTTTTTTTTTTTTTTGTCTTTTTGAGACCGGGTCTCACTATGCAGTTCAGGCTGGCCTTAAGCTCACTTTGTAGCTCAGGCTGGTCTCGAACTCACAACAATCCTCCTGCCTCAGCCTCCCGAGTGCTGGGATTACAGGCATGTGCCACCATGCCCGGCCCATCCCTCAGTTTTGATGGTGGTACTAAGGCCAGAAAGGAAGTCAAGCCACCAGGCATGGTAGCAAAGGAAGACAGGAGGATGATCAGGAATTCAAGGCCAGCCTGGAGTACATAATGAGGAGACACCTCTGTCTCTTTTTATGCCAGGACCTAATGTTAATAGCACTTTGGTGCCTGAAAACCTTGGATCAGGGTTAGGGAACTGAGGTTCATGGAATGTGACTCATCTGTGAAATCTGCTTGCAGTCCAGGGTGGCCTCAAACTCACAGCAATCCTGCCTCAGTTTCCTGAGTGCTGGGAGTACAGATATTCACTGCCATGCCTGTCTCTCTAAATTTATTCTACACTATGAAGGTTTTGGTTTTTGTTTTTTTGCATAGTGGGGATTGAACCCAGGGCCTTTGCACCGTACTGCATATATTCCCAGGCCTTTTTTTCTTTCTTTCTTTCTTTCTGTATTTTTAGGGAAGGGTCTACAGTGTGTTCTCACTACTAGATGGAACTCATGGTGATCTGTCTGTTTACAGGCCTCCCAAATGCTGAGACTACAAGTGCACACCACCACACCAAGTCTCAGTTGCTGTGTCAGCACGCTGGCCCGGGGATTGAACTCCACCCAGCCCCTGCTTGCAGGCACTTTAATCCACTGAGCTATTTGGCTGGCCCTTCCCAGACCTTTTTTACTTTTCATTTTGAGACAGAGTGTGAGTTGCCGATGCTAAACCCAAAATTGCAGTCCTCCTGCCTCAGCCTCCCAGAATGCTGAGATTATCATAGACAGCTAAATTACATAAAAATCGATACATAGCCAGAGAGGGACTGGGCCCTCAAGGAAGCCAGCACCATCTGAGGAAAGCAGTCCTCAGGACAGAGATGCGATGGCCAGACAAACAGCAATTTGAGGTCACACAGTAATGAGTACCACCTGGTCCAGCAAGCCCAGATGGGTGACTAGAGCCTCTGGACCCATCCTTTTGCAAAATGCCTTTGTTCTTTTCCCATGCCTTTGCTGTATGCCTCACTCTCCTGCTAGAGCAATGCTAGCTGTGCAGCTGTAGTTGTAATCCCATAGGCGACTGTAGTTCAATGCACATTGTACCCAGGTTGTGCTTCTGCTCTATAAAATATCTCTGACAAAGGGACTTGCTGGTCACTCACTCAAAACCCTACTAGAAATCTAGAAATTCTTACTTTCCTATTTCCAATAAAACCCTGCTAACAACCTCCTTGAATTCATGACTTCCTACCCAGGTGTTGTGAGACCCCTAACTCTGCACATTTGACATCTAACAGTTCAGGAGCAAAGTTCTCTGTCTAGATTACAGGCCTGTACCACCACACCCAGCTAAAGTATCTTTGGGAGCATTTTTTTTTTTTTTTTTTTTTTTGTGGAACTGGGGATTGAACTCAGGCCCTTGCGCTTGCCAGGGAAGCGCTTATTCCACTGAGCCATCTCCCCGGCCCTAGGAGCACTGTTAAGGAAAGCTGACTGCATGATAAAAGGTAACATCCACTTTGCTTCATATCTTACCAACTGAGAAATGACCTCTAGCTAGGAAGTGACAAAGCCAGGCATAAATCCAGGCCAACCTGAGCCCTGTGGGCAAGTGCTGAGCCATGAGGTGAACTGCCTCTCTCATTTTCAGAGTCTAACCTTTGAAAGAAACTCTCCAGCAGTACTGTTTCACAGCCAGGCCCAATGGCACACACTTGTAATGTCGCACTCAGAAGGTTGAGGCAGGAGGTTGGGGCAGGAGGACAGCTGTGAGTTGGAGGCCAGCTGGGGCTACAAAGTGAGCTCAAGGCCAGCCTGAACTGCCTGGTGAGACCCTGTCTCAGGAAAAAAAAGAAAGAGAAAGAAATGTTGTTTCAATTATAACACTAAAATTGGCAAAACATTCCAGAAATCTTTAGTTTAAACCATGTCAAAATAAGTAATGACAGATTCTGTTGGACATAAAAATTTCCAAATTCCTATCCCACTAGACAACCAACTGTGGAGGGTATAATCTGATTACATAAACTACTAATACATGGAGAAGTTCTGCCTCAAAACAAAAAAACAGACAGCAATAACAACAAAATTACTGGTCAATGCATTTTACAAATGGAGATTCTTGAGTAATACTTAGAACCCCACTTCTGATACTAGGGGAGCAGTATCAGCGTAGTCGACTTAAGAGTTTTGACACTTCAGGATTAGTCCTCCACAGCTGGCTACTCAAACTGTTGTCACTTAACCAGTTAATCTGAGTCACGTGGGTGGCACCGAGTGTGGGTTGTGCCTGGTGAAGTGGCGCCAGAGCAGTGGGAGACAGATGTGTGTGACCTGTCCTGGAGAGGGTCTACTTGCTTCATCAGATGGCCAGGCGGCTGGGGTTCCAGGACTCCAGGCTCACCCACCAGAGCCTCTGGCTGAAGGAGCTGTCACACGAAGAGTTTCCACTGGCTACTTCTTCCATGGCCGCTCTGGCCAGTGCCTTTCTCCTCCATGTCCACCTTCTTCCTGCTCTGCAATCATAGTCACTGGCTTGCAGGTCAGGACAGCCCTTATTAGCACAGAATAACTTCTGGTCTGCAAGTGTGTGGAGGCAGAGAGCTTGCTCAGCCCGTGTGTGGCTGCGTTGAGCCCCCAGCTTAAAAAAGAACAAAACTCTGGAGATGTATCTGTAAGGCTCCGTCAGACCTGGCTCTCGTGGGCCCCACCATTGTCCTCAGCAGGGAGCTCAGCTCTGCACCAAGGCTGGCATCTGCAAACACAGGGTGTTGCAAAGGAGATAAGCTAGGACAAGGAATCCTGTAGGGCCCCAGACATCTGGAGGCCTCCTGAAGTGCAACACTTCCAGAGAACTTTGACCCAGATGTTTATTAAAATCTCCCACTAATGTCCCTTCCCTTCTTTCAACTCCTAGAAAAGGGACCCCTTCCCTTTGTTCTAGATAGATGGCCTTACTGCCCCTACCCAGGTGTTAAACTCTGTCTTTTTGCTTCCACCAAAGCCTGTCAAGTGGCCACTCCTGATTTGTTCTCTTGCCTCCTGGTCATTACAATATCCAGATGCATTTATGACAGTCATGGGAACTCAGTCAGAATCTGGTATTTGCTTTAAATGACTCCAGCAGTGATAACTATAAACAACAGCAACAAATGGGGGGTGGGGTGTAAATAAATGGGAACTGCAGAATGTTAACCCTTGTGGAAGCTGAGCAATGTAATTTATGTCTAAGATTGGTTTTGTTGTTGTTTGTTTGTTTTAAGACCAGGTCTGACTATGTAGTGCAGGCTGGCCTTGAACTCACAGGGTTCCTCCTGCCTCAGCCTTGTGAGTGCTGGGAATACAAGGATACGCCACCACACCCAGCATGTCTAAAGTTCTTACTGGCATTCAGAGAGCAAGAAGCAAACTAAAGAACTCCAAAAGGGGGCACAGGACACTGATACTCCAGGGCAAGGAAACAAAGGAAAGGGACAGCATGATTAAAACTCCCAAGAGTTTAATCCCAAGAGGCAGAGCCCTTGGTGCTGGTATCTGGGATCTTGGGCCCTAGGGTGCTGCTGGGGCTCGTGCTGAAGTCTGTGAACTGGGGCTCAGTGGCGCAACCCCAGTGCTATATGAATTGCAGCAGCTGCAAAATGCACTCAGCTGCTGTTGGGAAGGAACTGGCAGATGTCAGGGTGAAGTGGCCTGGCTAGAAGAAGCACACAGGAAGTGGGTAGAGTGTGTGCTTAGCCTCCTCCAGCCTGCTCTCTTGAGCCCCCAGTTAGCAGAACTTGGGAGGACTGGCTGCAAAGTGGACAGGCTCTGCACCCCAGCTCCTGCCTTGAACAGTGGGGCATGAGAGCCAATTATCAGGAGACAGTGATCACTGGCTGGCACCCTGCCAACATAGCCCACTCATGTGACAGCCCTTGTGCACCTGCTAGATGCCAGCTGTTCTTTCAGATGGAAGATTCATTTTTTGTTTGTTTGTTTGTTAGCGGAACCAAGAATTGAACTCAGGCCCTTGCCAGGGAAGCGCTTATTCCACTGAGCCATCTTCCCGGCCCCTCTAGGATTCAGTTTGGACACAATTGCTGCCTGGGCCTTGCAGTGTACCTTGCTTTTTTGTTTTGTTTTGCTTTGTTTGTCTTTCATTCTTCTACCAGGTTCCAGCTCTGGCTCCACTCTGGCTGCTGTGCCCCATGTGGTGTGTGTCCCGTGTGGTGTGTATCTATTTACTGCCGTAGACATGACATGGGATTCACCGTTGTCATGTTTTTCTAAGTCTGCAGTTCAGGGGCACTGAGGCAGTCACACTGTTGCACAAACCTCAACACCATTCACCACCAGCACTCTCTTTCATTTTCAAAGATAAAACTGGCTGGCCTCGAGCTCACGCTTGTTTTTTTTGTTTTTGTTTTTTGTTTTTTTGCAGAACCAGGAGTTGAACTCAGGCCCTTGTGCTTGCTAGGCAATCACTTATCCTACTGAGCCATCTCCCCAGCCCCCATGCTGATACTTATTTGTTTTTTATCAAAACAAAAGGCAAACAGTAACTAAAACCCAATACCGGTGAATGTTCTCATTTCCTTTTCTTCTTTTTAATTTATTGCAGTAAAAGACACACTGCCGTTAATCCATCTCAAAATACTCTCCCCTTACTTTAAACACAGTTGATATGTTCCAGCCTGAGTACAAACTACTAAATTATCATGGCCCTGATTCAACATGGCTGAATCCCACAAACAACAGCTTATCTTCCCGATGACCACTTCCTCATCCTTCCCCACCCCAGTACTGGATACAACTTCCTTTTACCTTTCCCCTGCCACAAGGAAGACCCCACTCAGCTCTTTACAAGTCACTGAACCTGCCCCTTAAACTCTGCCCCTAGCAAAAGTCCATAAAATCTCTTCCTTTCTTAGAGGACCTCCCCTGTCTTCCTCAGAGCCTCTCCAAGTCTTCAGTGTCAATAAAGCCCTCCTTTTCTCCCTTTTATTTCTGCTTCTCCGCTGGACTAGAAAAACCTATCACCTTATCCCATCATCCTTGTCAATTTCTGAAGCAGTCTGTAAGTCCTCTTTTATAAGTGTTTTAGTCGTCATCATCATGACTGTCTCGATGTCCTGAATCGATCAAAACATTTGCTTTTCCTGGGCATTTTGACTTTAAGGAAAAACTAGAAGTGCCACATCCACTGGATAAGGTGGATGAGGATATAAGGTAATGGTTTTATGAGTTCACTAGAAGTGGTGCAGGAAGTGGCAAGAACAATGGCCAAGTGTTCAGACTGAAGGAGTCTATTTATAGAGGGTCTAATGTCAGTGAGTCTTTGACTGTGATAGTAAAACAAATGTAAGAAAATAAAGCCGGTCGTGGTGGCGCATGCCTGTAATCCCAGCACTCAGAAGGCTGAGGCAGGAGGATTGTTGTGAGTTCGAGACCAGCCTGAGCTACAAAGTGAGCTTAAGGCCAACCTGAACTGCATAGTGAGACCCTGTCTCAAAAAAGACAAAAAAAAAAAAAAGAAAAGAAAGAAAAGAAAAAGGACACCTTTTTCATCATTCTTTTTTTTTTTTTTTTGAGACAGGGTCTTGTTATAGTCAGGCTGATCTCGAACTTCCTAGGTAGCCTAGGATAGCCTCAAACTTGCATTAATCTTCCTGCCTCAGCCTCCCAAGTGCTGGCATTATAGGTGTATGCTACCATATCCAGCTAATAGTAACTTTTTTAAAAATTTAAACATTTACCCTCTATTTTAACTACCCCTCCTATAGCAGCCAGCCTAAAGAAGATGAAGAGGTGCCACAGGCTTGAGTGCACCTCATTTCTGCATGTACCCATTGAGATGGAGCCTCGGTCTCCTCTCTGGTCAGCTCCAGCCAGCTCGGCTCTCTCTTGTCCACAGGGAGCTCACCCTTTCTCAGAGAGTCTTTTTCTTCTCTTGGTAGGAGGGACTTGAAGAAATGTTGTAAGATCAGAAACGCAGAGAGAGGGGCCAGGGAGATGGCTCAATAGAATAAGTGCTTCCGTGGCAAGCGCAAGGGCCTCAGTTCAATCCTTGGTTCTACAAAAAAAAAAAAGAAGAAAGAAAGAAAGAAAGAAAGAAAGAAAGAAAGAAAGAAAGAAAGAAAGAAAGAAAGAAAGAAAGAAAGAAAGAAAGAAAGAGAAAGAAAGGCAAAGAGAAAGTTAGAAATCCTTCCATCCTGAACACTATCTATGGAAAGCACCCTTCCCAGTGTGTCCCTGGGAGCAGCCAGAGCTCCAGCCATGGTAGTAGTAGTGACCATCAGCAGATGTCACAGAGCTGGGTGAAGGACGCTTTCACCATAGAGCATATTTTAAAAACATCCATTAAAAACTTTGCTTCGAAAACATATTTAACAACATAGAAAACTGGTATGATGTAGGCTGAGGCACAAGGATTTCTGTGAGCTCAAGGCCAGCCTGTAGTACACAGGGAGAAAAAAAAATGTAAATCATATGATTTAATTTAGGTACAAAATGTTGAATACAAAACCATACTAGTGGTAAGTACAGTAGCACACTGCTTGACTACATTTTTGTCAATGATAGACCACATATTTATTTATTTTTCTATGCTTTAAAATATTCTTTTCGGACCGGCCAGATAGCTCGGTAGACTAAAGCACCTGCTTAGGCAGAGTGCAGTGGCTGGGGTTCAGACCCTGGCACCACAAACCCTGTGGGCCCCGCCCCTGGGACATGCTGAGACAATTGAGACAGTGTGGTAGCACACACCTGTAATCCCAGCACTCGGGAGGCTGAAAACAGGAGGATCACTATAAGCCCAGTCTGTGTAGTGAGACCCTATAGACCCTGTACTAAATACAAAATAAATAAATGAATAAATAAACTATTCTTTTCTCTGTAAATGTTCACCTAAGCACAGTGACAGTGATCTGATGATGCTGGTGCACTATACACAAAAGCACAAAGGACCACGGATTCAAAGGTGGATGCATCAGATGATGTTAATTAGTGGTGCTACACCTATTTCAGTTCAAGGGGCCTGCCCATTAGCTCAGTTGTTTAAGTACCTGCTTAAGCAAAGCAGTCACGCTCAGAATTCTGTAGTTCAATCCCCAGATCCTCATGCCTTACCAGACCTGTCCTTAAGGCATTCTGACCGGGTCAAAAAAAAAAAAAAAAAAAAAAAATCCTCCTATTTCAGTTCAAGTCCACCCTACGATCCTCACACAGTTGTGTAAAGTACCTGATTATGCATCTCTCAGAACATATCCCATCATTAAGTTGGTACTAGGCCAGGGATTTAGCTCAATGGCACAGTGCCTGCCTGGCAAATGTGAGGTCCTGAGTTTGATTCCCAGTACCAAACCCTCTCCCCCACCACAAAAAGCAAACCTAAAGTAAATTAAAATGTTGGTACAGATACTTATCTTGGGTATGGGTCACTGTTAATTCCTTCTATATTTTCCAACTCCCTAGATACTTTAAAATAAGCATTTAACATCTTTTGATCAGAGACATGGGTAGACATTATTAAGCAAAATTGCTATAGCTGTACAGGTGCCCATGACAGCCAGCAGCCACGGGCAGCACATGGGTAGACTCACTGGGACTCCACCAAGCAAAGCAAGGGCATGGATGAAGCCAGAAGCAGCAGATATTTTGGGGTCTATTCCTACTGTTACCTGAGCTCTTGCTTTTCTCTAGGGTAGAGTGGTACAAACAAGTTGGGGTGACAGTGAGATGAGATATAAGTGATATGAGACCCCAGCTCATTGCTATATGGCCACTAAAAAAACCTGAGCTAGGGAAAGCACCACTCATTGTGGAGGCCATTTCTTTTTGGCTGAACAGGGGATTGAACTCAGGCCCTTGTGCTTGCCAGGCAAGCACTCTACTGAACTATCTCCCCGGCCCCATGGAGCTCATTTCTAATTAGGGACCCTGTCCTTTTTCTTCCTTGATAGTTTCATCAAGAAGCCAGAGCAGCCCCAGTGTGGTGGCCTTCACTGGCTCTCATGTCTACACCTGCCTAGCAGCCTGGACCATCAGCTCAAAGCCCACTGTCACCAAATTCTTACTTATGTGATTGTTTTGAATACAGTTTTAAGAAAGTTACTTTTAGTCGTTTAGGACCTACCTACTTTCTAAAACTGCAAAGTTGGGCCCAATGCCCCAATGGCAGTAGCCATGGACACAACAAACCCAAGACACCCTTAGTCCAGCTTTGCCAGGGAAACAGTATGTCCACAATCACATATACAGGTACATATATGCACAAATACACGCACAGTGGGTAAATAGGGCATATACATAATACATATGGGTATTTGTCTACACATAAAGAGGGAAGGATAAGCAACTGACTCACACAGTTATGGAGGCTGACAAATCCCAAGACCCACTGGATACCAGAGTCCAAGGCATAAGTTTCAGCTGGGAGTCCTTTTTTATGGTTTGTTTGTTTGTCCTGGGAATTGAACTCGGGACCTTGTACTGGTCTGGCAGTCCCTGTGCTGCTGAGCTACGCTCCTGGCCAGCCCCAGTCCTACGGCCAGCCCGAGTCCTACGGTGTGAAAAGACCAAGGTCCTGTTACTGAGACATGCAGTCAGGGTCGACCGGTGGATTGTCCCCTGCTTAGAGTCTGTGTTCGCTGCGGCTTCCCGCACGGAGGATGGATGGGGCCCAGCCAGGCAGGCGAAGCCAAGTCTCCCGATACAAGTGTTAATTCATCCAAAACAACGTGAGCACAGCAGAATAGTATTTCACCAGACACATGGCTCACCACGCCCCAGTGGAGCTGACTCGTAAAACGAACGAACCCTCAGATCCCAGACTTCTGCGCCCTTTGCAGGCTCTCAGCCGGAGTCGCCGCCCCCTCGCGGTCGCCTCGCGTCAGAAGCCCAGCCAGCTCCGCTCTCTCCTCCGGCACACGCCTCGCCCTCGCCCCTCCCGGTGGCCGCCGCCCCACTGTGGCCGGGAGGTCTGCTCGGGAGGAGGCGCGGCTGCGCGTCGCCCGGGCCTGGCCGCTGGCGGAGCCACACCGCCGCCCCTCGGCGCCGCCGGGTGCTCGGCCAGCCCCGACGCCTTCCAGCCGCACCGCCGCGCCGGCTGCGTTACGGAAGCGCCTTCGGGTTGCGCTTCCTGCCCCCACCCACGCCCTTAGGCAGAAGCGCGCCACCTTCAGCTTAGCGTCGCGTCTGCTTCCAGTCTGTTCCCGAGCTCCTGTTCCTAACCCAAAGGATTCTGGGCTTTAGGGTTTAGGGTGACCGCCGCCGGAGAGTGGAATTTCCTGTCCTCCATCTTCCCAACTTCTCTCCACCAAATCCACAAGGTTAGAACTTAAAATTCTAAGTTCTAACTTAAAATCACTTACCTTTATTTTTTTTTTTTTTTTTTTTTTTTTTTGGTGGAACCAGGGATTGAACTCAGTCCCTTGCGCTTACCAGGGAAGCGCTTACTCCACTGAGCCATCTCCCCAGCTTCGGGCCCTTAGTGATCCCAGCTAGAGACTACTATGCCTGCTCTCTGCCTTCTGTTTTCTATGAGCTTCGAAGTAAGAAGAATATTAAAGGGCCAGGGAGATAGCTCAGTAGAATAAGTGCTTGCGGTTCCGCGAATTAAAAAAAAAAAAAAAAAAAAAAAATATATATATATATATATATATATATATATATACACACACACACACACACATTAAGCTGTAAAACTCCAAATGAATACGTATAGTGCAAATGAAAAGAATTTCCAGGTCCTCCTGGATGTAAAATGTTAAACACATTTATCGAATAGAAATGTTTTATTTATAAATAAATTTATAGTTGGACATGTGGCACTCACCTATAATCCTACCTCTCAAGAGGCTAAGGCAGGAGAATCTCAAATTAGAGTCCAGCCAGGGAAATTTAGGGAGACTATCTCAAAATAAAAATAAACCCGGCTCGAAGACACGCATCTGCAATCTCAGCATTCGTGGGCTGAAGTGGGAGAATTAAAGGATGAAGATTAACATGGACAACACAGCAAGACCTGTCTCAGGAAAAAATAAGAAATAAATAAGGTGTGGAGGTGTAGTTCAGTGGTACAGCACTTGCCTAACATGGGTGAGGATCCTGAATTTAATCCCTAGTGCTGCTAAATAAATAACAAATTTTGAAAGACTGCCAAGAAGTAGTGAGAAACAAACACATTTTTATACTCCTGACTCTTCTGGACCCTAGGAGGGCAAAGTAAGTGCAAGTACTGGTTGGAATAGGGCCTGTAGCGGCTGAGAAAGGAATCTCAGGAATAAAAATGGAGAAAGTAGCACTTCAGACAGAAATTCCCAGAAATACCCGGGTAGTAAAGGAGGAAAAAGAAAGCCAGGAACCACCAATCCATCAGGTCAGCTAAGCCATGGAGTCACCAGGAAACTCAGTTTCAAACAAAAATTGGGAATTTCTTGAATGTCATGGGAACCTAGCTGGGCATGGTGGCACGTGCCTACAATCCCAGCACCTAGGAGGCTGAGCCAGGAGGATCATTGTGAGTTTGAAGCCAGCCTGGGCTACACAATGATTTCAGAGCTAGCCTGAACTACATAGCTAGACACTGTCTCAAAAAAAAAAAAAAAAAGAGGGGGCAGAACTGCAAGTTAAGAAGGATCATAGTATATCTAAAACAATCTCCCAGAGTCTCCAATAGAGAGGAATAAAGAGGAATCAGAAAAATAAAACGTGAGTGCTGGTAAATTTGTGGGATTTATATTAGTTGTTCATGAGGCCAACAAGAGACCAAGGAGAGGATCCTTAATTTTTATTATGGTGTAGCCCTAAACAGGATCCAAGAACATACTTAGAATGACTCAGAATACAGTGAATTTTACATTTTTTTAAAAATTTCATTGCAGGGGCTGGAGAGATGGCTCAGTGCAATAAGTGCTTCCCTGGCAAGCGCAAGGGCCTGAGTTCAATCCCCTGTTCTGCAAAAAAAATAATAATAATAATTAAGCCGGGTGTGGTGGCGCATGCCTGTAATCCCAGCACTCAGGAGGCTGAGGCAGGAGGATTGTTGTGAGTTCGAGACCAGCCTGAGCTACAAAGTGAGTTTAAGGCCAACCTGAACTGCATAGTGAGACCCTGTCTCAAAAAGACAAATAATAATAATAATTAATTAATTAAAATGAATAAAAAAGTCATTGCAGTAAAGGATAAATATCTGTGGATCTCCCTCAAAATCCTGCCATGAACTTTGAGCATACATATCTGATCATTCTGGCCTCTTTCTGAAGCAGTTCTGTAAATTTTCTTTCCTATCTTCTGTTTTAGCTGCCTTTTTCCCTGAATCAATTTAAAACATTTATCTTTGGTGGTCTTTTTTTGTACCAGGAATCAAACTCAGGACTTCATGCTTGCCAGGTAGGCACTCCACCACCAAGTTATCCCTGGCTCCTTTCATAGTCATTCTGACTTGAAGGAAGACACAGAAACCATATAATGCCACATCTGGTGAATAATCTGTAGGAGGACACACAGTGTTGTTTTTAAGAGCCTGACTTTCTTTTTTGGCTGTGGCATCCACCATATTTTTCCTGGTCACACATCATAAAGACACTCAAAAAACAAAAAGTGGCAGGGAGAATGGGATAAACTGAGTGCGGTGTAATCTTAGCGCTTAGGAGTGTGAGACGGGAGGACTGCTACAAGTTGGAGGCCACATAGTGAATTCAGGGCCAGGCTGCACTATATAGTACAGGACCTTGTTTCAGAAAAGCCCAGAATAATGCATAGGGGTGAGCGCTCACACGTGGTTCATGCCTGCTTAGGCCCTTCCTAAAAGGGGCCGCGGGGCCTGGGACCAGGCGGAAAGTTAATGCCTACGAGCTGTGGTGAAGACCCTGAGACTATCCTCCCTCCTCAAGGTGCAAAGCAGGCCCAGGGAGCCCGAAGAAGATGGAGTTTGGCTGCCTTTGCTTCCAGCAACCTCACGTAAGTTTTCTCTTAAATAAAGTAGAAATCCTGGAGTCTCAGTGGGTGGCATCCCTTGCTGAGCAGCCACAAGAGCTGTACTGTCGCCACCCACATAGTTCACAGGCACAGACGGAGAGAACAACAGCTTGTGGCAGGAGGATGAGCCCCAACAGGGCAGGAGACTTAGCCCCTGCAGAGGTTGTGGGGCTGGAAAATCAAGCTGCTCTTACCAATGTGACCCAGGATCCTGACAGGGATTTCCAACCCCAGCTGTGTATTGCAGCCCTTCCCAAGGTAGGACAGCTCAGACCACCTGATGCTTTTGCAGCCTGAGTTGTGACCCTTGTGGTCTCCAGGGAGGAACGTCACTGAGAGGCCAACTGTAGCTGAGGCTAACTATGGCTGACGCGGTTCTCTCCTCATGGTGCAGAGTTAGAAGAATCAGCTGAAGTCTGAATTGCCACTGTCATGCATGGTGCCACCCACTAGGAACTGTTCTCAGCACAGACTTCACTATCCAGGCAAAAGGAATTGGGAGCGGGATTTGCCTTCTTGGTATCTCTTTAGGTTCATACACAACACCTCAAGAACTTAACCTTTAGCACCCAAAAGTATATGGGTGTTGCCACTGACTTTGGTGGCACTACTTTGCAGATTATGCAAATAAATGTGTTAATGATTTTATTTATTTATTTATTTATTTATTATTTATTTATTTTTGTACTGGGGATCCAACTCAGAACCTTGCGTCTGTGCCTGCTGAGCTAATTTAAATAAAATAAAAAGAAAGAAAAAAGGGAATTTATGTTTAGAGTTGGGGGCGGTATTTTGTGGGAGAGTAATGGTATTGTGTCTTTTACTGTAACTCTTTTTTGTAATAAGTTTTTAAAACTTTAAGCACACTACTTTTAAACCAGCCCTTGTGGATGGAAGGACAGCGGTCTCCTGGGATACTCCCTGTGAAGTTGTTGCTGACCTCCTACTCCTGAGTATTGACTACATGACTGTGCAACCCATGTTCTTGGAGGAGTTGCCATGCATCGCTGTGCCTGTGATTCCATGGAGGACTCTAGAAACTAAGCAGGACAATTAGAAACTCAATCTCAACTCTGCCTGAAAGACAACTGAATGGTGCAGTCTTGTAACTGGAGACTCCTTTCCTTCCCTACCCAAGGTAGAAAAAGCAAATTATGAAATTAAATGACTCACCCTAACCTCAATAAAAGTTGGGTTTTATTTTTGTTTTTGTCATTTTGCTGGGGGTTCTGGGCCCATGACTTGTTGGTGTGCTTAAGCACAAAGCAATCCTGTATGGCTTACACTCAATCATGTTACAGAATTTAGCATCTCTGAACCAGGACCACATTATTTATACTTAGTATAGTGCATGGCATATACAAAAAAACTCAATAAAGGTTTGCACTCATTTGAGTAGATGTGGTAATGAATCATAATGACCATTTTAGAGCTGTATCTATGGAGGACTAATTTTTCTTCCATTTGACCTCACCCAATTGAAATGTGATATGGAAAATATTGTATGATATTTATTGTTGTTTCTTTAAAAACAAAACTATAAAGCTCTGGTTTCAGTAAAGCTTGTAAAAATATTAAAAGGGAAAAAATTCCTTCTTAACCAAACATTAAAGATTTCTATATTTAAATAGTGAAGTTCCCCCATCTCAGAGCCCTATTTGGTAGGAGTCTGTACTATTACAAAACCTTTTGTGTTGCCAAAACACAATGTAAAAAAAAAAAAAGTAAAATAACTAAAATGTCAAACACTGACTATTTTAAAATATCTTAAATAATATTTTAGATCACAGGGGAAAATGAGTTAACAACTGATTTCTGATCTTTCATTTGTCTTGTTTGGTAGTTAATAAACATTTAAAAATGCTCTTTCCTCCACACATACAAAAAAATTATGCTAGAATAGTTAATGTTCCTCATAAAGGATGACAGACAGAACTTGAAAAATGCTATTTACAGCCTTTCAGCAGAAAGCTAAAAAATAATTTATTTGGCTTATTAAGCTTTGCCTATCTCTGAAGCCAAGAAAACTCCAAACCCTCAAGTTCTGAAATGTCAGAACCTTGTGATTAAGTATCTTGATATCTACCATCTGTTCAAAGCTATCATCTGTGAAAATGTATTTGCTTCTGCCAAATGTAATGTTCCCCAAAACACTGGGTGGTTGGGATTTGTTCTTGGTTCAAAATTATTTCCGATACAATGAGGAGCAAGGAGTACAAACCAGAGAGGGACAATAAATGGCAGTGTAGCCCAATCATCAGCCCTACCCATGACTAGAGAAGGTGATCCAAGGCTGCTTTGCTCAGTTCACAGGTGACTTCTTTGGTGGAAGATGCATCTTTGAGTCTCCAGACCCCCAAAAGATCTGTGAATAGGGTTGCAGTTCAATATAACTGGATATAGCTCAGTGGAATAAGTGCTTCCCTGGCAAGCACAAGGGCCTCAGTTCCATCCCTCATTTGGAAAAAAATCCAATATAACTGGATTATTTGCAATCCCATGCATTTAAGTATTTCTCCCTTTGTCGTCGTCTTCTTCTCCTCCTCCTCCTCCTCCTTCTCCTTCTCTTTCTCCTTCTCCTTCTCTTCCTCCTCCTCCTCTTTCTCCTTCTTCTTCTTCTCCTCCTCTTCTCCTCCTCCTCCTTCTTCTTCTTCCTCCTCTTTTCCTTTTTTTTTTTGACACTGGGTATTGAACTCAGGGCCTTCACATTAAACTGCATCCAGCCATTTTTTAGTTTGAGGTAGGATTTTGCTAACTATGTTGCTTGGCTTGAGCTTGCAATAAAGAAACCTTAGCCTGCCAGGGTCCCCAGGTAACAGGCATGTACCTCCGTGCCTAGCTTATGTTATGGACAATGAGTCCCCAACTCTGGGAGAATATTCATAAATTGGATTCATTTGTAAGTCTGACAAAGTGAGTCTTAGCCACCTTTGATGCAAATGAACAATGTATATTGCTCTGCACTTCCTAGCAGCTCCTCCCACATCACCATTGCTTTTCCTCTTGCTTCTGGACTTCCTGAGCTCTGACTGAGCACTGTACTATTGTACACTATCACACTGTACAGTAACACACAGCACCACAATTGTGACAGTGTGTCACAGACACCTGAGCTACTTCCACAACTTGTATGATTACCTCTCTGATTGTTCATAATGTGAGGTCCATTCATATCTGTGAAAGTTTACAGTTCAAATATTCCTAAGTCAGGGGCTTACTGAATTTCTAAGAGGAATTCACAGGTTTCATTGAACAAAAGGATCCTGACACACATTTCTCATATATACAATGTTAAAAATTCAACTAAAAATTACCAGATGTATAAAAAAACAGGATCAAGAATAAAAGATAACTGTATTTTGATATGTAAACAACAGGAAGCATAACTGAAACAAACAAAATCCCCACTACCTGTGTTAGCTTTTCATTGCTATGACAAGACACCTAAGCAAAGCAACTTAAAGGAAAAAGGTTTATTTGGACTCACAATTTCAGAGGTTTCAGTTCATAGTTAGCTGGCCCGCTGCTCTCAGGCCAGTGATAAGATAGAAATGTAACAGGAAAGCCAGGCATGGTGGCGCATGCCTGTAATCCCAGCACTCAGGAGGCTGAGACAGGAGGATTGTTGTGAGTTCGAGACCAGCCTGAGCTACAAAGTGAGCTCAAGGCCAGCCTGAACTGCATAGTGAGACCCTATCTCAAAAAAAGACAAAAAAAAAAAAAGAAAGAAATGTAACAGGAGGGCCTGGAGGAACACAGCTGCTCACCTCATGGTTCCTAGGAGCAGAAAGGGAGAGAGAGAGCCAGAGAAGAAGTGGCTGGGGATAGGATTCAATCCTTAGGTTACTCCCCTATGACCCACCTTTCAATTTTCCTTTTTTTCCCAATAATGCCATCAAATTATGAATCCGTCAATGGTCTTATCCATTGATGAGGCCAGAACATCACAATCCAATGACCTTTCAGAATTTCTACCTCTGGGACTGGCCAAATAGCTCAGCAGATTAAAGTGCCTGCAAGCAGGAGCAAGGTTTGATCCCCAGGCCTGCCATGCCAGCCCCGCCCCAGGAGCATGCTGAGATGGTGATTGAGACTAGGTGGGGTGGTACGAACCTGTAATCCCAGCACTTGGGAGGCTGTAAACAGGAGAATCACTATTAGTCTGATCTAGTAGTGAGACCCCGAACACCCTGTAGACTTTTCCCTAAAATAAAAAAAAATTTAAAAAATTTCTACCTCTGAACACAGAAGCCTTTTGTGAGTGTTTGGTTTTGTTTTTTAAGACATAGGATCTCTCTATGTAATTCAGGCTGGCCTTGAACTCACTGTGTAGTCCTGGTTGGCCCTCATACTCACGGCAACCCTCTTGCCTTAACCTTTCAAGTGCTGAGTTTACACTTGAAAGTAAGGAGGTGGGTGCCTCCTGGCTTATGAGATATTTTAGATTCAAACTTTAACATCCACTCTCAACAACAGCAAGTAAAATTACAGGGAACCACAAATAAATCTAATAAAATATATGAAATATTGTTACTTAGACAATTATAAAAACTGCTGAAAGTAATGTAAATTGAAAAGAATTCATATATGTATATAAGACACTTGATATCAATGAGACTGGTGGCACATGTCTATAATTCTAGCATTCTGGGAAACTGAGGCAGGAGGCTAGTAAATTCAGGATCAGCATTGGCAGCTTAGTAACTTAACAAAACCCTATCCGAAGGGCTGGGGAGATTGCTTGGTGGTCTAAATGCCTGACTTACAAACTCAAGGACCTGAGTTTGATTACTGGTACCACATGCTGTGCCAACCGTGGGACCCAGGTGCACCATACTGCCTAGAAACTGGGTGTGGTAGTGCAAGCCTGTAATCCCAGTGCTGGCAAGGATGAGACAGGAGATCACTATGACTCTGAGCTGTGTAGCAAGACCCTGTACCGAATAAATAAATAAGTAAATAAATAAGTACTTTTTAAAAACTTACCTCAAAATGAAATTTAAAAGGCTTGGGATGTATTGGGTTTAACTCCCAGTACCACCAAAAAAAATTAATATCATAAGGGCATAATTCTCCAATACTGGCTTGTATATGCTAACCAAACCCAACAAAATCTCAACAGGATTTTCTTTTTAGAAACAGCTTTATTCAGATATAATTCATGTATCGTACATTTCACCCATTTGAGTTCAAGCCAATCATTCTTACTATGTTCCTCAACAGGATTTTCATGTAACCCAAAATAAGTGCTGAAATGTATGTGGAACGTCAAAGTTTTAGAACAGATTAGTTCCCCAAAGACATTAAGACAGTGATATATGTGAAAGTAATTTATTCCCAGGAAAGAAATTCTCAGGAAAACTGGAAATGCAAAGGATATAGAAGAACCCAAAAAGATACATGTGGTGGGGCACTGGCCACTTTCCCTATACCACCTAAATAAAATGAATAGGTGAGAGAATTGCCTAAAGTTACACTTACATAAAGCTATACCGTTTAAGGTAGTATGAACCTGCCAAAGAAACTGTTTAAAAATTAATTGGAAAAAGTCAAGGTATTGACAAAACATGCTCATGCTGGAGGCTCATGGGAGGCACTTTTCTTGCCTCTGCTGGTGGTTGCCAGCAGCTCCTGTAGTCCTTGGCTGCAGACACGTCACTGTGGTCTATGCCTCTATCTCCCCATTGAGGCATAAATGTCTGTCTTCCCATTGTAGGTTGGTCTTCATGTGGTCCTTCAGTATGGACACCAGCCATTAGACTTTGCATCCTCACTAATCCAGTTTGAACTCATAGTAACTTAACTATATCTAGAAAGATCCTATTTCTAAATAAAGCCAGATTCTGAGGTTCCAAGAAGTCATAAATTTTGGGGGAGATTGGGACACTGTTCAACTCAGCACAGCAGTGATGACCAATAATCATTCTTTTTTTTTTTTTTTTTTGTCTTTTTGAGACAGGGTCTCACTGTG